>JAYKKI010000078.1:3145000-3330000 GCA_039881145.1 Druceiella hillmani | reverse complement strand
GAAGACTTCCGCCATGTTGTTTTATTTAGATATATTGGATAAAGGAATCTCTGCATAAAGGAGGTTAAAAGGAAGTTTAAAAGCAGGTTAAACTTCTGTTACTTCCAGTAACATAAAAGTATTTTTTGAGAAAGGCTGTCAACTAAGGCGATGCTGTAATTTCTCCTAGTCCTTGCCAGAAGCAATTTAATTAGAAAGATCTTACTTGTGCCACCAAGAACATTTAAGGAAAATGCGTCTTCTGTACTTGATCCCACTCTTGCAATTACCTGTTTGGGCACAACCATCCCTTCCGAGTGTTTTTTAATTGTAGTTGGTCATTATAGTTGGTCTCATTGAGATATTCTCTACTCTCCAGATAAACAATCCTATTTGGTTGGGGCAAGCCATCACATTCTTGTAGGTTTTGATGTCCAAGAGCAAGCATTGCTTCTTCAGTAACCGCCAGATATCCATTAAGCCCTTCATTTGTTTCCCCTATTGACTTCTGGAATCTTCTAAAATGTTGTCTTCTTATTTTTCCCAAAGACTAATTAAATCAGATAACTTACAAAATGCCATCATTATTGTAAATAATTCATATACATTGTAAGGTGACTGGCATACGGCTTTTTCTAAAAAAACCAGGGCCTTGCAAGTTGATTTGAAAGTCGCATGGGGATTTTCAGGAGTTTCCGAGATTTTTCTGGGATATAATTTTTTCAAAGGATCTAACTTACAAATATGTTGAGTTTCATTGAATTTCATTCATTGGATTCTGCATGATAGTATATATAGCATAAACATCTAACATGCACAAAAGATAGGGAGGGTTCCTTTTTTACCCTTTTCTAGGTCAAACATTAAAAAAAAAAGATGAAATATACAATTTATTGTTTTAAATTATATGCCAATCACAAAATATTGATTGTTTCTCAAATTAAACATATTTTTATCTTTGGAATAAAAACATGACCACCCCAACCTTTTCACACTTTTCAATATTGAAACTCCCAAATCCCTTAGTGGTTGCCATTACTGTACAAAATTTAAAGATTTTGAATCCAGAGGTTTGAGAGATAAATTCTCAAGGCAGTCATATCTATCTATTATGACAATTACAGGGACCCTCTTCCTCCACGTACTACCAACTCTGCAGCTGGTGCTTCACTTACTTCTAATCCGAGACCAAGTGTTTCCTATCAACTATCTACAAATGTTACCAGAGCACAAACTACAGTACCCAGCTCTACTGATAAAGTATGTGTAGCTGAATCAATTGCTTTTACAAACAATCGCATACACCCCTCATTGCAAAATGTCGAATCAGTATCGCAAAGCAGTGAACGTGCAACTAACGCAGTTGCGAATGATTTTCGAACCAGCAATACACCTCAAAGAAACTCACAACCAACAAGTGACTTTCGCTCTCGACAACAATGGTCTGTGGAAGAGAATGTGAAAAGCTTTGATGATGCACCTGAAATTGACACTTTTTTAAACCAAGAACAAGTTTCCGAATTGTTAAGCATTTCATCTAGCCTGGCAATGAGCTTGGCGGCTAAAACTGGAAAAGCCCATCCTAAGAATATTCACGATAAAGGAATTGCTAAGCAAAAATTTGTAAACACGAATGCTCAAGGCAATAAAGTTGTCACTCGGAGCACAATCTCTGACATTGAAAATGGTTTCAATCTTGTTACTCTTCACGATACTGGAAATACGAACAAAATTGGAAATACAAAGAGAGCAGAGCGAACTCAGGCTTGCAGGTATGCAAATTGGTATTGCTATTTTATAAATTTACTTTAACTTCTCCATAAACATCATTTTGTTTTTTTTTGTTAATGTTTAACTGATTATGGTGTATTTGTAATGATGAATGTGTTTATGTATGGGGATATGGATGTTCATTCATAGCTTTTAAACTAAAATGTAAATTTTAGTACAAATACAGCGATAAGTAATGGAATTCTCGGTTTTGTGAAAAAAATGTATAGAGGATATAATCAAAATATATTATTTCTAAAAGGTGTTTTTTGGTCGAGCGGCTCGATCTCTTTAACTACTGCACCAAAAAAAATAAAAAAAATACCCACTTAAAGCTTATGTTTTCTACTTTGGGCGAAAACTATAAAAAAATTCGAAACAAATCTTTTTGTTAATAAAAAAATTAATTTTTATAACAATTGGCATGAGCGCCATCTGTGGGCGACACATCAAATATCTTGGCCAAATTGTATACTTGGAACACGCTAGATGGCGATATAGTGCGAAGACTTTGCACAGGTAAGCTAGTCAAGTTATATTGCCAAAATAAATTTTACTTTATGCAATCCCAAATTAGTGTTCGGAAATATTTCTCACAATAAAGTTTTTTTTTTCTGCAGTTGAAGACCTATTCACATTACACAGTAGTTGACCTTTGACTATGCAAAAATAAATATTATTAAAAGAAATGTTTTCTATTTTTGTTTTTTTTTTAATTTTAAGTTATTTAAATTCTTTGCAGGCTAAATCTTTTAAAGCCTATTTCACATTTCTCTATAGTCAGGTTGTAGTTTTTAAACTTTTAATAATTAATTTATAACATGTTGTAGAATGATTTTCTATACACAGAAGAGTATTTAACCCTTTCACCGTGGTCATCAACTATAGTCGATGAAACTTTGAAGTGACACAAGCATGTTCATCAACTTAATACAATGTCACGTTTGTCCATTTTTTCATTCAAACTTAATCTATTAGAGGGAGATAACTGTATATAAATCAGTGTATCTGCTTACATTAGTTCATTGAAAAAAGGACACATAATGTTTAAAAATAAAGACATGAATCGGTTTGTAAAAAAACGTTCTTTGTGGTCGTCATGTTGAGTTGATCACCAAACTCTCAGTGTGGTCATTGACTAAAGACAATTTAACAGCACAATGACGTAGTCTTCAAAATTGTACTGACGTAAGCGTCATATGCACGCACACGCAAGTGATATTTGTTTGTATTAGTCAGCCAACATATGTTGTGTTTTCTTTGTTTATTGTGGGATATTGTTAAATATTTATATACTAAGGTAGGTTTATATTAAAAATAAATTACTGACACTATCAAGATACAGTAAATATTATTTACTGTATCTTTTTTTTAGAATTTATTTGGACTAAATAATAGTAATTAAGTAATAAAAATAACAAGTCAGAAGAAAAATATGTGCAAACTAGATTATATCACCGCAGTAAAAAGCTTAACTGGTGTATTTGTTTATAATTTTTTGACCTAAATCAATTTTAATGGTGATTACCCGAAAGTTATTTTTTTCATAATGGTCATAAAATATCGAACACTGTAACCGTGCCTAAGTCATTTTATTAACTACACATATAAACAATTCTAGTGATTAGTGAGACAAACATTATGAATAATTTTAAATGGTTAATCACATTGTGATCAGCAGTAGATGATCATAAAAGGTCACCCACGCTAAGGTTTTCAATAACATTAACATCTTTGTTGTGCAGTACTGAATCCATATAGTACCATAGTAGTCCACTTGACACTGTTATGGTTAGGGTGAAACAGTCAAAATAAATAATTGACTTCAGTTGACTTAAATTGTGCGGTTTGTTTTGTGATATCTCTTGAGGAAATGGAATAATTAGCTTGTAAGTTATAAATATTATCTTATATCAAAATAACCTATATTGTAAAAATAAATATTATCTTGTATCAAAATAATCAATAATGTAAAAATAAATGTTATCTTATATCAAAATAATCTATAATGTAAAAATAAATATTATCTTATATCAAAATAATCTATAATGTAAAAATAAATATTATCTTATATCAAAATAATCTATATTGTAAACATAAATATTATCTTATATCAAAATAATCTATAATGTAAAAATAATATTATCTTATATCAAAATAATCTATAATGTAAAAATAAATATTATCTTATATCAAAATAATCTATAATGTAAAAATAAATATTATCTTATATCAAAATAATGTATAATGTAAAAATAAATATTATCTTATATCAAAATAATCTATATTGTAAACATAAATATTATCTTATATCAAAATAATCTATATTGTAGATTGCTATTACTTACCTTGTCTTTTTAAATATCTAACATCATTCGATATTCATTCAATTTACATACATGCTAATTCACATATGTTCGATATTATCGTGGTAGTATTAATTTCTGTAGTAATTATTATATATTCCCCGCTAGAAATACTTTTTTCAAGAATCAGTATATTGTGTATTTTGTGATAAAGTAATAAAATATATGTTTCCAACCAAATTATAACAAGAATTATAACCAAAGAAGATATTTCATGCACGCATAAAAAGCCCCTTGGAAAGAATAAAATTTATATTTATTTATAGATTACTTATACTTATCGGACGAATGTAATACTTTTTTTTATTCTTTGTATATATTTCAGAGGTTAGACATGCAGTCTAAATAGAAGTATACAATTTTGGAGTTATAAATACTATTTTACCCAGTTTTAGATAGTGCCATGATAATATATGACGAAATAAATTATGCTTGAATAATTTATAATTTTATTTTCACGAAAATTATGCCAATTTTTGGAATTTTAAACCAAATGCAACAAAATAAGTTACAAAATTAATACATCATTAATTTTTATTGTAATGAAATTTTTCCATGCACGCACAACGGGCCAACAACATGTCGATTGAACACTTCTCATTTTTTCACAATATTTATGAAATCGGATAAGTGGAACAAATAAACAAACGAACATTTCCACTTTATATGTTAGCGTCAATGAGGGTATTTGACAATAATTCCCTTTGAGAATGTGTTACTGAAAGTGTTTTTTCAGTTTATCAAAAACATTTTCAAGTAGTAATGTAAAATTAATGTAGAATGCAGTGATGCAAAGCTCTTTAATAAATATGTCCTAGATGAAAGCAAATTTGAAAAATAACATAACAAAGTGAATGAGCAATAACATTGTAATGCCTGTCAACTGCACACAACTATTACGATTAACTTGGTTTTCCTCGCATAAAGGAAGTGCTACAACAAAGCTTAATCAATGAGCAAATAGGATATTATCTGTTGGGAAATAATTTTCCCGTCTCGAGATATCTAAAATTTGGTCATATCCACTTGTAAGAGCACAGCTGTGTCAAGTGTTCACACAATTCTGGTTCGTGCAAAATTAATCTGACCTTTAACACAATTTTTGATGATATCGCAATACTGTAATTTTTTCAACATATGAAAAGATAATTTCTATAAAATATTGGTGATAACCGTTATCTTGTATCTAAATTTTGTATACTTATTGAATTATTTATTTGCATACAATTATCGGTACATTACAGGCATTCTATTTGTGACGATAATAATTATTGGTATAACAAATTACAACCAAAGAAGGCATATTTTAATCATGAATGCAAAGAACTATAGAACATAACGACGACACATTTCGACAAATTTACTTTCACTCATTATAAACAAATCACACTGGTGCTATCACGATCAGGTGGTTGAGCAGTTGAACACTGTGGGAAACTGAAAAGTTCTAATATAGTTTGGTTCTGAGGCGTGTTATAACAAACAGGTGATAATTGCGTGAACACAGGAAATTGTCATGTATGAAGAATGAAAGTTTACTCAATAATACAAGGCATAGAAGTTTTCCTTTTAATAGTTGAAGATAAATTAATTAATTATCTTCAACTATTAAAAGGAAAATTTAAAATAGCTGGAAAATAAGTTTCATAAAAGCAATCTTCTTAAGAGAAAGCTTCTGAATTGCAAGAAATGGAAACCTAGCAAATTCAAGAGGAAATCAGTAGGAAATAGAAAGGAGAAGTAACCATACTCTCAGGTAGAGAAATTGTCTCATGTACACATATCGGAGGACCATCTTTTGAACACGTTCAATCATCAAGCTGTACTTGGATTCGTGTGGGCTCCAAATAATGGAGCCACATTCTAATCGGCCCTGTACCAATGAAGTGTACACCAGATGACATAGATTGAAAATATTTTGAATTGGTTAACATTAATTCAATTTTTCGAAATGATTTTTTTGTTACATCTGCCATGTGCCCACAAAACATCAATCGCGAATTAAATCTGACTCCCAAATCAACAACCTCATACAGATGATGCACTGGGATTCCGCTGATCGTATATTCTTAATTAATTGGAGCATGTGGTCGGCTGTAACTAACTATTGAACATTTGGTTGCATTAAGCCATGATCTGCTTGCTGCACTCCACTCAACAACACCACTGATGTCTTGCTGCAATCATTCACCATCTGTTGCATCCTTGACGACTGTAAAAAGATTCATGTCATCTCCGAATAAAAACGATGTGCAATTTTCGCCACGCAACCAATATCGTTTACCAGAATCATGAAAAGTAGAGGCCCGAGATTTTAACCCTAGCTGCTTCCGATCGTGTAAAGTAAGTCTAGGATATGAAGTTGTCCGCTCGTATGTATTGCTTTCTATCCACAAGATACGAAGAGAAACATGTATATAAAAGTGGAATGGCGAACCCTGTTTCAGCAAGGCGATTTAATAATATATCATTATCTACACGATCGAAAGCTTTCTGGTAGTCAAGATATGCAACATCTACTTGAAGTCCCAGGTCAACATCATAAACAACATAGTCAAGGATATATAAAAGGTTTGTAACTACTGAACATCTGACTCGAAAGCCATGCTGCTCATCACAGATTTGACCTCTGTAGCTCGAACGTATGTTGTGATGTAACACAGAGGTAAACAATTCAGCCAGTTCAGAGAGGATAGCGATTCGTCTGAAATTATTTACATAATACCTAACACCTATTGCTAAGAGTTGCGTGGAGTCAGCCCTTGCCACTCTTAGCCATAGGTGTTACTTCGGTCACTTCATAAAAATATCAGCGCAAGCTTTAAATATGTATCCGGGTATACCATCGGGTCCGATTTGTCTCTTCAGCTTGGAGACAGCAATTTGAAGATCAGATTTGATTTCCCTGTATAGTTGTTTTTTAAATTCAATTCTACATTATATATGTAATCAGCTCTAAGATTCTTAATATTCTTGCTTTTGATCGAAGCAATTTAAATATCTTGTAGTCACTAGCAGATCGATGTTGTTTCTAACGTCGATGAAAAAAATTTTGATGTCAGCAATTAACTGCTGATTGAACCAGACTGGGTACTTATACCTTAGAAATCTTTTGGGTCTTGAGGGGAATACATGAGTTAATACAAGAGTAGACTCGACAGCGGCATTCGCATCATCAATTGAGTACATATGCTTCAGTCAATCTCAGGCAGGAGACAATATAGCGAGATATAATCTTCCTTTGAAAAGTTCCAGTTGGTGCAGGGATCAAGAGTAGGACTCACGAAAAGTGCAGGATGATGTGCATCCTCGTGTACAAATGTCAGGTAGTATCGCTCCACGGTTATGCCACCGTTACTCAATTGCACCACATCTAGCATTCTTCCACTTGCATTACTTACATTATTACAATTTACAAGTGAGCAATATAAAGTATATTCATACAAATATAACATATATTCATACAAATGTAACGATTTATGGTGACAACAGTACATATTAAAATCACCAATAACAAATACATTGGAATTAAGGCGTTCACAGATATTAGTAATGTGCATAAAAAATAATTCATGGTAATCACGGGATGTCGATGGAGGAATGTACACTACCCAAATATATTCACTATTGTGGCCAACAGATATCTTCACTCACAAATGCTCGCCGTAGATCTCGTGTTGGTTGTGGCATTCCAATATATAGGGCTTGCGTTTGGCTAGCAGATCGTTGCCGCAGCGCGTAGCTCATTTGCGTCTCAGCACCGTGTAACGCCTGTCCAGAATCTCGCCATCATGTATGGACTCGTCCAACCATGTCTCGCTCACTGCAATTATGTCAAAGTTTTCGTGCAGGGCACTCGCGTGAAACTCCCAAATCTTTCCTTTGATCCGCATGTATTTTGATAATATAATTGAAGTGCCTGCTTACAATGGTGCTGTTCGAATCTAGCAAGCGATTTTCGAGCACACCTCGGAAATGTCCATTCGTTTATAGAGGGATTGCATGGCTAGAATGATGGGGACGTAACAGTTTCTAATTTGATTTCCGGTACGCCAAGTAAAAGAAGCATAATCTCCTCTTGAGTTTAACTTCTCAATATGCATACGATCTGTCTTTTTTTTTTATATAATTAGCCAGCGATATTCAGGCGTAAGGTGAATATCGCTAGCAATAGATGTAAAGATTATTTTGAACTGAAGCTTGGTATCAAAAAGTATATGAAAATTTATATATGAGAAGGACACGGACCGGCGTGTTCCAACACACCATCAGAGATCTGGTGTTTTCTGCGTCTTCAGTTATTTCCTTTTTTTTTATGCATGCTCAACTGCATATCGACACTGCATTGTCAGCAGCGACATTGCTGAGTGTACAAATATGCCTTTAGTGGTTGGGCATCTTTTTCTTTACCATTCTAAACTCTGTACAAAATATATGTCACTCAAGCAACTTGACCATTTTTATTTTTTGAATCATTATTCCATAAGTTTACTTCATTATTTTACCTCTCATGATTCCATAATTTTATTTCTCCTCTTGTGGCACTATCTTTTAAAGCATATTTCTTCTGTATAATGCGTGCATAACTTAATGGGTGTCACTTCTATAAAGTGTGCTTTTACGTAAACCTTTCTCTCTTAGATTTTTCTGAGATTTTCAATATAAGATTTTCAACGCTTACTGATATTCGTTTAGTGTCCCTTTGGCTGAAGAATTATTTGATACCAAACGATGTCATCTACTTACATGTATTTCCTGCATTCCGAGGGTTATATGCTATGCAGTATATAGATTCTTTACCAAGTTTAAACAGTTCTAGATTAGATTTATAACCATTTAATAAAATGTTTATTTGGATAAATGGTATTTTATATTCATCAAAACTATGATCCATTATTTTTTAAACTACTTATTTAATATTTTTTTATTTAAATCCAGGAATAAAATGGAGAACAGTGGACTCTCTCAAGACAGTATCTTATGCCCGATATGCATGGAACCAATGCTGGATGCTATTTTCCAGTGCATTTCAGGCCACATTATTTGCGAAAGCTGCAAAGAGAAGCTCCGGGAGCCAATTTGTCCATCGTGCCGTATTGACATGAGGCATTCCATACGCAATCGACGCCTCGAGGAAATTATTTCGAAGGTAACTAGATTGTCATTGTTGATATTATTGATCAATTTTGTTATTCTTTGATTTATTTATATAAGACTTTAATGCCAGTAAACGTTAATCTTCCAATCAAACAAAGGGCTGAACTAACTAGTCGATCAAAATCTTAGCTGGCAGCCTCAAGTAAGCAATGTTAGGCTCTGAATTTTCAGCAAATTGCACTCTGTAATGTGTCTTCAAAAACTTATTTCGATAAAAATAAAATTCCAACTTTGTCAAATGTTTTAACTATCCGTGTTTGATTACAGAGATGTATACTACTTTAACTTTACTGAATATTAGTTAAATAAACTAGAATGTATTCAAGATTTATGTATTTCTATGAGAAAATATGACCATATTTCCAAGTTAAGGTCACGTTTCAACTGGACGGAAATATGTGACCGGACGGAACTAGGTCACATTTCAACTGGACAGAACTGTGTAACAATCAATGTCTTCCCTTCAATATATTGAAGATTCCTTGTAGTCCATCTTATGTCAATACTATATCCAGGTCCTTAGGGTTTCATGACGTTGGACTTGGGTCTCATGACGTTGGACTTGGGTCTCATGACATTGGACTTCGTGCAGAAAACATTCTCACTCTTGTTATTCCTAAACATAACACCCACTACTGTTTACGCATACTCCTTCTCTGTGCATGCTTCTAAATTCTGGAATATACTTGATCCTACTATCTCAAATGCAATGTCGATTTATATTTTCAAAAGTCACATGAAAAAATATTTACTTTTACTTCTTTTATCATGTTGGTACTTATCCAAGTTGGTACTTATCCATGTTGGTACCACTTACCCATGTTGGTACCAAAAAATTATTAGTTAAATAGTTGGTTGTTTATTGTAATAGATTGTAAATTTGTAATGTCTCAATGACAATAAATTCCACAACACTAAGTTCGCCAATTGTATTTTTTGTGTAAAACTAAATATATAAACAATTATTCAATAACTGTTAAAAATATTTGTTAAATTGACATAACCTAAACCAATTTTTGAAAAAGATAGCCACCTGACACAATAAAAGAGTACCTACTTATATCAGCGCCAAATTGCATGAGTGCTAACATCAGGTACACTGCTTCAGCATAGACAAAACTTGGCTTTCTAGGACCTCCAACCATAGGTGAATAGCTTTGTTTGATATTAATTTAAAATATGATTGAAGTCACACGTAACAGTTGGTTAAATATAATTGTAAACATTGTCGGGGTCAGAGATTGTGTAGAAGAGAGACAGGATGGGTTTTAGGGTTCCATATGTGAAAATTAAAAATATAATCCTTATAAAATCACTCTCATATCTGTCCGTCCGAATATCAGCCATTTTCATCAAAAACGGCTTCACCTGAAAACTTAGAACTTGACGTAGAAATGAAGTATATTGGCCCACACATATCACATAGTAACAGCCAAAAATAATTATGTGCAAAAGCACTTGAAAATTTATGTTTTATAAATATATGAAAATTTTTAATGAGATTCAGCACTTGAAAAAAATTTTTAGAATTTCATATAGTGTTAAAAGGCTAGTTAAGGTTCTTAAAAATATTTCTTTCATAATTTTAGGTAGAACATCTTTAGTCATATCGAAAAGTTTGCAAAAGAAATACGTTCTTTTATTTCTGAAAGAAATAAATTTAAAATTTTGGAAAAAACAGAACTTTAGAAGCCTATGAATTGGTGGTGGGAAAATTTTAATGTTAACTCTAGATGTAATAGTTTTCTAATTAATTACTATAATATATATATATATATATACATATATATATATATATATATACATATATATATATATATATATATATATATATATATATATATATATAAATACCCTCCCTACTTAGTTATAATAGGTTTTATTAATTATTTGTTACCCTAAAATGACATATTAGGGATGACTTGTCACAAATAAAGTAATTTCACCACTAATAAGGTATGGGACCTCTGATGTGCGAGATAGACTCAAACTTGGCTGCTTTTTTTGTATAACTTGAAATTTTTTTTTATAAACAATGCATTATTTTTTGTATCGAAATCAAGCTGTTTTCCATATTATGTACGTAGCCTGAAAAAATAATCACTGTGAAGCAATACTACGTTTGAATATAAACAGAATGGTTTCTGTGTGATGTAAATTGTCTTCGATTACGTTTTGAAAACATGGATAAACTAGTCGGTTCCTAAGATGAATTAAACTTTATTGCCTGTTTGAGATATTGAAGTGAATTGTACGTACAGATAATCTTGTAACAAATCGATGAAGAGTTGTGTGTTTAAATATATGTCCAGTTAGCCTAACGTTTTAAAAATGAAATGCGATTCTCCTAATTTGAATTTTACTTAAAAAGAAAAAAGAAATTTTTTATTTGATTGAAAGTATAACGATTTATAAATTTTTTATTTGATTGAAAGTATAACGATTTATAACAGATTATAAGAAATTTTTTATTTCATTTTTATAAGACATTTTTTATTTGATTGAAAGTATAATGATTTATAACAGATTTTAATATTAATGCAAAGGCAGAATCATTATTATCCAGAGGAATTCTCATAATTTGGAGCTCCAAATATCTATATGTGATTTAAGTGTATGAACATATTCTAAGGTTACACAGTTCGTAAATGCCCTTTTAATTAGGGATCCTTAAATAACTTTAGCGACCTCATCAAATGAAATGTTATCTACAGGCACTTATAACGTGTCCGAACCAAGAGAGAGGCTGCGTTTTTAGAAGGCTTGGGATAAACATGCGCTATCATATGGACGAGTGTATCTACCGCACTATATCTTGCCCCATCGGTACCATTCTAGGATGTTGCTTCTGGGAAGGTTAGCTATATACTATATTATTTTATCTGAATCATTTTTATGTACGACATGAAACATTTGCTATTATTCTCAACAATTACTTGAGATTTTTAAAATACACAAATATTCTATATCACTGAAACATTTAAAGCAACACATTCTACAAACGTAACCTATGTTCCACCAGATGTCGCAATGCTTGTGACCACAATCATGATCATTCTCATTCCACTAGGTCTTTAGCATTGCAACTGTTAATCCAAATGGAACAGGTTATGTACATCGCATATTCTTAATTATAGGACATTAATTTTTTTAAACACTAATGGATAATAATTTAGAGTAACAGTAATTGTTATAAAGTGTAATTTAATTTCTATCAGAATTCTAATGCATATGTTGCAATATATTTTTGTTCAGTTATAGTAGGCAATATATTTTCGTCCTAAAAATTCCAATTTTGCAAATAGTTTAATAGAATGTACATAGTATTCTATATTAAATTATTATTATTAATATATTATTATTAAATATTATTATTAAATGTTCATAAATGTCTAAATGTGTACAGAACCCTTATAGTTTGAGTTCTACTTGTGTTTGACATGTTTCATCACACAATCTCTTAAATAAATTTATTATATCAAGTAATACTACACCCGGAAAAATACAATTATAAAAACCATAAGAAAAACCTTTTTTCAGAATTTAACAATGACTAATAAGATTAGCCAATGATTCTAAATGTGTAGACATGAATTTTTTTCCCATAACTTTCATTATACGTGTGGTTCGTCACATCATTCTGAATAGGAAAAGAAGAAAAATGAGGTTATTAAAAAAACAATTTTTAAATTTGAAATTTTTTAGAGTAGAATTGAAACACCTGGGAAAATATGTATAAGTTATAATGAATACACCTGTATATATAAAAACAGGTTGTATAGTTGAATACGACAAAGCCCATTTAAGTAACTAATCTTTGATATTCTAAAGAGAACATTGAAAACCATATTGTTGAAATTCTACATAAGGATAAAATCAAAACACTTTGAAAAATTAAAAAGAAATCAGTTGTCCGTCCGCTTGAGGGTTAAGTACATAATGATCAATTGACTAATGAAATAGATCAAAACATATGTTTCATTCTAAACCTTGAACTGGTGTTTGGTTTGGTTGATTTTATAGAAAATAATTTAGATTTTTTATTAATGGTGTTGAACAGCCATGGATTTCAGAAAATTCCATTGCTTGCTTCAGGACATTGCAAGAATCACCTCTCAGCAGCTTTGTTGTATTCAACTTGACATCTGTATAATACTGTTTTTACACCTTTAAATGCCTGCGAGTCTTCATTAAAAAGGAGAATCTTTTAGAAAGAATCCTGAAGCCCGCACAGGGATAAGGGGATTGCTTTTCGAACTTACTAGGATCCACTGGATACGCAATGTTACAAGTGTTACATTTTTATCATAACATTAGTTGAAGGTTAATATCTTGCAATTTGTGTTTCGATTGTTACTGTAATAATATTTTGTCTTTCTTGTAATCAATTTTTTTAATTAATGCTTTATTGAATTAAGGCATGATGGACCTGTATGATTATCTAAAACATAAGTTTTCCATTAATTAAGATAAAGAAAATTCAAAAAGTCACTTTTAATAAAGTGAACTTGTTTTGAAAATTACCAAGCCCTCATTTTTTGCCAAACGTTTTACTATTTTATTGACATAGGTTATTTCTTTGGCCTTTTTTGTGTGTTTTTGGGTTCTCGAAACATGCAACCAATAGAATTTAAATACACGACGCATTATATATTGTTACTTCATAGCTCTAAATGTTTATTATTGAACAAAAATACTGTCTTATTGTAGAGAAATTAAGCTATTTCCCAGTTTAAAATATGGCAAATATATTAATTAGAATTGTGACCTAAAAGTGTTTTTATACAAGTTTTGTTATATCCAATAATGTGTTGCCAGCCTATGTCCTACTCTACTACGTTGAACGTGAATGTGAACTATACGCATGTCAAATGAAACCAGCGAAGGGGTGAGTTGGGCCCAGGTGTTGCAAGAATAAAAATGATTATCTTAAAGAGGATAATTAAAAAAAATAAGTACTTAAAAGTTATTCAATCGTAAACCTGACGAATTATTGAATTTTTTTTAAAGTTAACCCAATAGGTGAAACAAAGTGCCGATTGTGTCTTGTTAATATCCTCTATATACTGTTGTGATATACTCATGAATCTCGCAGATCTGAGAGTATCATCGAAAAAAGCTACATACATTCATTTTGACAACAACATAACCAATGTCAGTTAACAGTTTATTTTTAATAATTTAGGCAGTGGTTTTTATACGGTTATTAGGTACTTTTATTAATAATTCTTGGTATATAAAAATATACGTGCTTTTATGAAGTTATATAGTGAAGATTTTGTTTTCTATTATGGTTGTAAATTTATTTAACTGGAATTTTTGCTCTTTCCTGATTGTCAATTGCTGAATAGTTCTTTTTGTATTTTAAAAATACCAATGTTTTAAAAAGTTATATTCCATTTCTGTAATGCCAGGCCAATTTTTACCGTGTCTCTTTTAGTAGTGATTTGTCGCAGTATTATATGCAACAAACCAGCTCGTTGATTTATAATAATAATATTAGTATGGTTCTTTCCGTCAAACCTGCATCAGATTATCTATGATCATTAAAATGTTACAAAGAAAAAAAGTTGACCAATTGCATTGCAATGTATCTGTGCTCAAAGAGTTCTTATTATATTAATAATGTAAATTGGCTATACACAGACTGATTTAATAGTTTAGTCTCTAAATTTAAGCATTCATATTTCAGGTGGCATAAAGGACCTAAGAGAACACTTCCAGAATGTCCATCCCAATGAGAGCGGATTCGAACCAGATGTGGAAATGACTGTGCCTAATCTGATCGTCACTGAACGCATGGTAGGTTTAATATTAATGGGCAATTTCGACTTCCTGCTCCACGTAAAGGTGGATATGCAGCAAAGGAGAACTTACTGGCTCATCCAGTGCTTTGGTAGAAAAAAAGGAGCGAAGAAGTGGACGTACGAGTTCTACTTCTACAACAAGAATGAACCTAGACGTAGGTTATTCTACTCAGACATCTGCTCATCCGATAGCGAGAATGCTAATACATTTTTTGAAAATCGACGCTGCGCCATTGTGCCATTTGATGTGCTGGAGACCTTCTTTAATTCAGGCAAATTGAATTACAAGTTCTACATCAAGAAAATAGATAAAGTGAGGAACAAGAGCGCCGATGATTTATACCTTCTTTGAACATTTCCTATCACTTGAAAACTCTTGCTATTGTATACAATGATCACCAACACATCACGCTGCAAAGTTGAAAGCAAATTTTTTGCTCAACAGAAACAGACATGTTCACAATCTCTGTTCACTACTTTTATCATTGAAACAACTTTTTTCGATGTAAAAAAACAAGTGTATCTCAACAATTAATTAAGATATTGATACGAAATCTTGTTATGTGTCAAAGAATTTCGATGTTTTTCAAACACAGTGCCCCCAACCTGGAAAGTTTTGTATGATTGCATTATTCCGCCAGGTTTATATGAACCAGCCTCTATATTTTTTTGCAAACAGTAGAACACTTTATCTATATCTGTAAGTGATCAGTATGTTCATAATATTTTAAATTGCATATGCAACATTCATTAGTTCGGTTGAATTACAATTCAACCATTGAATCGAACATTGTAATTAAAATGGAGGTTTTTAGCACATAGTGTAAAAATGTTTTTATGCCTCTTTTAATAACATTATTTTGTGTTATTATTCTTTCTGTAAGTCTAGTTCAAGTTTTGTGAAAAGTTAAACTTATTTTAGAAGAAAATGTTGCTAACGAAAGAAAATTTTATCACAGTTTCATTACAATCACAGTTAAAGAAAGCATGTGGCGACATTGTAAATCTATTGTAATGAGAAGATGAATGTGGCTTTTGTTAAAAATATATCATTTTTGCAATATTGTGTCGAATGTTGCTATGATGAAAAAATAATCAAATATTCTATCATAAATTGTTTCCTGTTTACGTGGATATGAAATTGTATAACTTTTTATATATTACGATGTATGAAAAGAAAATGTGCAGATTGATATTTAATTATGGATTTTTATTTAACTATTGATTGATTTTTAATCATTTAGGCTCTAAAAAGTTACATTTTAAGGGGTTAATGAGTTTAAAGTATTGTTGCGTTTGAGGTTTGAATTAAATACGACTTTTAGTTGGGGTTTAGAGCAGTGTTCAGTCATGTTAAAGTCATAGCTTCCCGTGATTTACTAAATCACTCAGAGTAGAAGAGAGAAGTCTTCCAGTACATGGTTGGCATTTGGTAGCCTTTCTTCACCAATGGTTGTCAGTTCTGTGCGCTATATGTTCATCGTGATTTAAACCTGCCAATCATACGAGCTATGTTAGCGACCTTAGTTCTTCTCATTACAGATCATATTTTGTAGAGAAAGAATAGAGTGTAGCCCTTTCCACAGCTCGTTGAGTGATTTTGAATTTTTAGGAGGCCTATAATAAGGGGTCATGTTCTACCTCCAAATGTCATCACTGGCAACACTCACTGGTTGAAGACTTTTATTTTAAACACTAGGGTATTTTGGACGAGAAGATTTTGATTCTTTGATTGGATCTTTCTCAAAATTGGATTCACCTTATTAGAGAGTTGATAGACAGAGAGAGATGTGCATAGTGATCAGCAATATTGAGAGCATTTCCCGTCCTAGCAAGCCCAACATATAATAGTGTAGGTGCAATATGAAGATTAGACAAGATCTTTGTCTTGTCTATATTTATTTTAAGAGCTATCTATTGGGAAATTCTGCTTAGGTCCCTGGGCATTGTGGTATGGTCGTTCAGCGACTCTGCCGTAATCACTATATTATTGGCAAATTGAAGGTAAGTGATGTATCCATCATTGATATCAAATCTGTTCAAATCCAAGAGCTTAAAGATATCTTCCAACTCTGTGAAGAGTTTTGGAGGGATTAAGTTTCCTTGTCTTACATCTTTTTGTAGCTAGATTGGTTTTGTACCCTCCTCTTGTACCCGGACTGACATAGTTTTGTTGCTGTACAAACACTTCAGCTGTTCAACATACCTTTGACTAAAGCACAGCCCTAGTTTCAACAGACTCTAAGGCTTTTTCATAGTCCACAAACATTAGACAAACTTAGTGGCTGATTATACTTCTCAGACCTCTGTATAATCTAGTATAGCGTATAAATATGGTCCATGGTCCTTTTTGGAAACCCGCATTTTCTGGAGGCTGGACGTCGTCAAACTCGCACCTGAGTTTGATTTTAATGATTCTAGAAAATGGTGTCTTATAAATAAGGCTCGGATGAGTGACAGATCTATAATTTTTCAGCAGGATGTATCATCCTTTATAAAGAACAGCACCATCACACCCCTGGTTCACGATTCTGGTGCACTAATGGGCTAATATATCATGTAATTTTTATAGAATAAAATAAAAAATTTGAAATTGATATTTCAATTTTTTTATATTGATACCTAGAATGTACAAATGTTTCGTAAGTTATTTATTTTAAAAAAATTGTGTATATATATAAATATTAAGTTTGTATATAGGTTATATATAAATATTAAATTGTTTATAATGGAAATTAAGGACGGCCAGTGCAATTTGCCATTATTTTCTCTTCAGTACAATCATAATTTTATAACAAAATGTGTATGCACCATTATCCTACTCCATCCAAATAATATTTTCTATTTTGTCTATTGTGTAAAAAAATATGAAACAATCTTGACAAATAAGTGAAATCTAGGCTATTGCATGCGTATGTAACTAATATTTTTTGTTGCGTATTAATTAACCTATTCATCACTCGCCTCCTAACAAAAGGGTCAAAACAGCAAATTGGCTATTTATCCCTTTTGTTTGATCAAAAACCTATTCGTTTACATGTGAATTATTGTAATTTTCAATAAATTTAACTAAAAAACAACTTTTGGGGGGTATACATGAGGTATTTGTATTGATGCACTTTATATGTCATGGACAATGAACGGGTTAGGATTGTAATTTAAAAAATATTGTCTGAATTAAATTGAATAATATTTGAGTTCATCTGATAAATTTGAATGATATTTTAATTATGGCAGTGGCACAGAGGTGTGTCATATGGAAGTAACACAGAAAATTATATTTATTTGTGAAGCTTTGTTAATTTTTTTTAAAATTCTCATGGTCATTTTAATATAATAGGCTAGAAATGTAGATCACTTCTATTTAGTGAAGATGTTAGATTCGTGTGTTATAAATATGGAATCGGCACCATGTGTCATAAACATGGAATAAGATTGCAAATAAGTTGCCACGGCGTGTAAATGTGGTGTGACGCTGTCATCTTTACATTCCACCTCATCTTTTTGGAAACTAGTTTGAATTTTTGACACATAGTGTCTCTTTTGCTAATCATAGTTGGGGTTTATAATTTTTAATTATATTTGACAATATTCCATGAGAAGGACTTGTTTGTTTTAGAATTTGTTGGTTATTTTGAGTTGGTAAGTTTATATTGACAATAAGTTTATTTTAGTAGCTTTTGTGTAATTAGGACTTGTTGGTTATTTTGAGTTGGTAAGTTTATGTTGACAATAAGTTTATTTTAGTAGCTTTTGTGTAATTAGGACTTGTTGGTTATTTTGAGTTGGTAAGTTTATGTTGACAATAAGTTTATTTTAGTAGCTTTTGTGTAATTAGGACTTGTTGGTTACTTTGAGTTGGTAAGTTTATGTTGACAATAAGTTTATTTTAGTAGCTTGTGTGTAATTAGGACTTGTTGGTTATTTTGAGTTGGTAAGTTTATGTTGACAATAAGTTTATTTTAGTAGCTTTTGTGTAATTAGGACTTGTTGGTTATTTTGAGTTGGTAAGTTTATGTTGACAATAAGTTTATTTTAGTAGCTTTTGTGTAATTAGGACTTGTTGGTTATTTTGAGTTGGTAAGTTTATGTTGACAATAAGTTTATTTTAGTAGCTTTTGTGTAATTAGGACTTGTTGGTTATTTTGAGTTGGTAAGTATATATTGACAATGAGTTTATTTTAATAGCTTGTGTGTAAGGGTATAAATTATGAAAAGAAATTTTTGTTTTTGTACTTGGGTTCTTTTTCTTTTCTATACTCTTAGTTTTGATAAAAAAAGTTGATTTTAGTTAATGTTGTGTTGGTAAGTTGACTACTTGTTTTGGTAGAAAAACAATAATATTCTGATCATCATGTGCGCTAGTATGAGAAGTGGAGATGAGAATTTTCTCATAAATTATTTAGAGAATTCTTTTCAGAAGTTCTCAATAAGTGACAATTCTTTTCAGAAGTTCTCAATAAGTGACCATTTCGAAGATCGAAAAAAATTATTAAAGTTAATTTGTGATATCTAAATATATATAACGAAATTATATCCAGGGTTCTCAATGGGATCAGGATATAGGGCATCAGATATACATATGAAAAAATAATAAGAAATAGATTGTGTTTTGAAGACACGACAATAATTTATCATCACAGGAACTGTACAGGAAATGAACTTCCTACAAGCAACTCTGATGTTATATTGAGAGGGCTAAACTAGTTATAAATGACTGGGCTTGTCTGCTTGACTAATTAGCTTCCGTTTTGTGGAATGGTGGAAATAGATTTTAAGATATTTTTAAGAGGAAGTTGAGAGCGGTTTGTGTTGAAATTTTCCAAACTGTTTCTTCGGATGGTGTCTTGTTGGAGTACCATCTGAAAACTGATCTCTCTGTAATGACTTTCTTTTGCCACTACCCACCTTGTTTACGTGGAATGTGACGTGAAGATAGAGAAAAAGGTGGATGATTAGTGGAGTAGTAATTATTTTTTTAATCTATGTATTTGCCATGCATTTGTCAGACCATTGGTAATATATATTAGGTTGTATAAGCATTTTTAAGAGTATAAAGCATTAAGCCAACTATTGACAAAAAACCTTGTTGGATATCTGTCGTACTTTCTATGTACTGACAATTTTTTCCATGTATGACTTAAGTTTAAAGGCAAATTGTAATATACTTAGATTAATTGCTATGATATACTGAGCTAAAATAATTTTATGACTATGACTTATATGTAGTAATTATCAACATGTTTGTAAATGGTAGGTTTATAGTTTACTCACAATTGTCTAATTGTTTCTTTATTTAATTGGTTTTCATTTTGGAAGAAATCAAGATTATTATAATGTAATTAATTGTATTTCATAATTATATGTTATCATATTATCTATAAATAATTTTTTCTTATTATAATTGATAAAAGAAATTGTATTAATAAAAATATTTAAAAATGCCATGAAATTTATTTTATTGTGGGGAAATCGTTGGTAAAAAATTTGAGTATTATTTTTTATAAACTGTAGTAAAACCTTCAGTAGTTAGACTTGATACAGTAATTAATGTCAATTACGGGTTCAGCAATCTCTGAGGATTATCTTGTTAATCAAATCACCTTTGTGATTTACATATATAGATGATTTTGATGAACCACAGCTTCAAGTGTTTAGAAATAGTTCAGCAGCTCAACAGTTTTTAAGATCAGTCTGAATAAAGACATTCTTCATTTTACAAATGGGACGCATTCAAAGTAGAATATAATTACGAGATACATTTTTTAATGTCATAGTTCTGCAGGCTTAACAAAAATGAGAATATTAGTCATGTAGGTGGTCCTTTACATTAAATTGCAGCAATTAAAGAACTGTCAAAGTTGAGATTTCAATAAAAAATTACATTTTTTTTACTCAAACATTCTTCAAATGTATTCAGTTCTATATATAGAATCACCTGTATGAATAATATAAACGTATTGGTTTGTTACACCTGTTTGTTTTAATGAAAAATATGACTGTAAAGCCAGCCTTTTTAATAGTCCACAATTAGATATCGTCGGTGCTTCTCTTCACGTTATTTTTAAAGAAATAAAGTAGTCAAAGACTTAGATTCTTTTTGCTCCTTTAGGTGAAGTAAAATATATATATAAAATATATAACAATGGCCTAATATGATTGGCAGAATATCCAAAATTAATATATTTGATTTTCTAATAATATCTTAAGTTGGCAGCTCAAAACCGAAGTTCCAAATACAAAGTGTGCTGATGTCTGTATTTTCACACAAGCGTACTGATTTCCATTGTCAGCATATAAAATACCGAAGATGACGAAGAAGGTATGATACTACATGCATTTATTTTGGACATATCTATCCTCGAGCTTTATAGAAGAAAATGCAAAGTAGATTTAAGATATATCCTTTTACAGGAATATAGGATCAGCTAAAAATTTAAAGAAACAGAACATAACTTTAACATATTGAATGTCATGTATCTACACAGAGAACTGGTGCATCTTCCTCCAAAACTATATGGTCTTTATTTATTCATTGACACACATAGAAGTCATTGCACAAAAATTTAAAATGCTGTTACGTATAATTACCTATGTTGAACAAATGTAAGTGTACAAAAAACAGAAAATCTGCAAACAATTACTTTGCACATACAGGAGAAGTTGTTTTTAGCGCAGAGTTGAAATGACCTTGTTCCGGATTTACCTGTGTGTGGAGATGAGTTGATCTGAATGTTAACTGGTTTATAATTAATCAGGACATGTGCACGCCGCCTCCACTCTTTTCTATAGAAACTACTTGGCACCCAACCTGTTGCTAACTTAAGTTGAGGTACATATTTATTGAACTTTTTTGGTATTATCTTTCATAATCTGTTATACAGGTTGGGCCATTTATAGTGGTTCAAAGATTTTTTTTAGATAGAGAAAATAGTTTTGTGAAAATCAATAGTTTAGAAGCTACGATTTTCTTTATTTTTTTGAAAAATTTCTACTCCAGTTATAAAAGATATGGTTTGAAAAATATTCCATTGAATTTAATGTAGAAGCAGAGCAGTCATGCAGCAAGCATGCAATGATCGATTTTTAATTTTTATTCTTAGCTTTTGCTATTTTTGGAAACTTTATGTTGATTTTGTTCTGTTCTCAAAAAAAATACATTAAAAAAATCATTGTCGTAAAATATGTATGACTAGAGATTTGCTTATGATCTTAAAACTACATTAGGATATGGCGATAATCTAAAAGAAAATTGTATAGATTCAGCAACTATTGCAACATCTTGATAAGTTCACATGGTAAGTGAACGTCATGTGCACTAAATCACTATCCATAAAATGCGAAATTCCTGCCAAAATCATAATTTCAGCAAAACTGTTTCTTCAAAAAAAATAATTTAGATTTATTTCGCTCTCAAATTTTTAACAATAAAAAGTACAAAACAACTCTAATTAATAAAAACAACTTCAATTTTCGAACAAAAGTGATTTTTGTAACAAGTAGATTTAGCCAAATACAATGATTATGGTTAAACATATTCAAAAGAAGTTTCTTCGATATCTTCCCTTCCGTACTTCCTATAAATTTTCTTCTGCGTATGTTGCGCTTCCAACTTTGCAGTCCAGAAGAGAAATTTCACTAATAAAATTTGTTTTCTGGTTATTAAATGGACAAATTTCTTTTTTTATTTTGTTGGAACAAGTCTTACTCTTTGTATCTGATAACTTTTTGCACTCATGTAGCCATCACTTTTATGCAATTCCAGCATCTAGAACTAAATTAAACCGGAATTCCCTACTTCTCCACGGTATAAAATTACTCAATTACCTGAATGCGGTTGCAATAGTGAAAATTATTTTTGATAAGTGATAATAAACTTCTTTAAATATATCATCATTATGTAAGTAATACTGTTATTTTGTTTGTTTTTTAGGTTAATAAATAGAGTTGCCATTGAACAGTTTTTGTTTCGTTGTCACATTCATGACACGTAAGGATTCAAAATGGGGTGACATGGTTTTCCCACTATCTCAACAACCTATTACATAAAAACAAATGCACTTCGTTCTTAATGAAACCTCATTAAATATTGGTTGTCTTTTAGAACTTATGGAATAATGTAAATTTTTTTACTTGATAACTTATTCCAAAAAAATATTGATAGCTAAAAAAACATTTTAGTAAGACTGTTTTTCGCTTAAACTGATGATTTTAAATTGTCAATCGATTTTAAAGTTGGATTAGTTAGTCGAGGTAAGAGATTCTATCAAACAGTACAAAAATATAGAAATTTAATGTAACAAAATGGTTGTTGTAGTAGATGAAAGAGTGAGGTATAATTCCTTAGTTTTCCAATTTAGTAAGACTGTTTTTCGTTTAAACTGATGATTTTAAACCAGTTGAATTAGTTACTTAAGGTCAGAGATTCTAACAAACAGTACAAAAATATAGAAATTTAATGTAATAAAATGGTTGTTGTAGTAGATGAAAGAGTGAGGTATAATTCCTTAGTTTTCCAATTTAGTAAGACTGTTTTTGGTTTAAACTGATGATTTTAAATCAGTTGGATTAGTTACTTAAGGTCAGAGATTCTAATAAACAGTACAAAAATATAGAAATTTAATGTAATAAAATGGTTGTTGTAGTAGATGAAAGAGTGAGGGATAATTCCTTAGTTTTCCAATTTAGTAAGACTGTTTTTGGTTTAAACTGATGATTTTAAATCAGTTGGATTAGTTACTTAAGGTCAGAGATTCTAACAAACAGTACAAAAATATAGAAATTTAATGTAATAAAATGGTTGTTGTAGTAGATGAAAGAGTGAGGTATAATTCCTTAGTTTTCCAATTTAGTAAGACTCTTTTTGGTTTAAACTGATGATTTTAAATCAGTTGGATTAGTTACTTAAGGTCAGAGATTCTAATAAACAGTACAAAAATATAGAAATTTAATGTAATAAAATGGTTGTTGTAGTAGATGAAAGAGTGAGGTATAATTCCTTAGTTTTCCAATTTAGTAAGACTGTTTTTGGTTTAAACTGATGATTTTAAATCAGTTGGATTAGTTACTTAAGGTCACAGATTCTAACAAACAGTACAAAAATATAGAAATTTAATGTAATAAAATGGTTGTTGTAGTAGATGAAAGAGTGAGGTATAATTCCTTAGTTTTCCAATTTAGTAAGACTGTTTTTGGTTTAAACTGATGATTTTAAATCAGTTGGATTAGTTACTTAAGGTCAGAGATTCTAATAAACAGTACAAAAATATAGAAATTTACTGTAATAAAATGGTTGTTGTAGTAGATGAAAGAGTGAGGTATAATTCCTTAGTTTTCCAATTTAGTAAGACTGTTTTTGGTTTAAACTGATGATTTTAAATCAGTTGGATTAGTTACTTAAGGTCAGAGATTCTAACAAACAGTACAAAAATATAGAAATTTAATGTAATAAAATGGTTGTTGTAGTAGATGAAAGAGTGAGGTATAATTCCTTAGTTTTCCAATTTAGTAAGACTGTTTTTGGTTTAAACTGATGATTTTAAATCAGTTGGATTAGTTACTTAAGGTCAGAGATTCTAATAAACAGTACAAAAATATAGAAATTTAATGTAATAAAATGGTTGTTGTAGTAGATGAAAGAGTGAGGTATAATTCCTTAGTTTTCCAATTTAGTAAGACTGTTTTTGGTTTAAACTGATGATTTTAAATCAGTTGGATTAGTTACTTAAGGTCAGAGATTCTAACAAACAGTACAAAAATATAGAAATTTAATGTAATAAAATGGTTGTTGTAGTAGATGAAAGAGTGAGGTATAATTCCTTAGTTTTCCAATTTAGTAAGACTGTTTTTGGTTTAAACTGATGATTTTAAATCAGTTGGATTAGTTACTTAAGGTCAGAGATTCTAACAAACAGTACAAAAATATAGAAATTTAATGTAATAAAATGGTTGTTGTAGTAGATGAAAGAGTGAGGGATAATTCCTTAGTTTTCCAATTTAGTAAGACTGTTTTTGGTTTAAACTGATGATTTTAAATCAGTTGGATTAGTTACTTAAGGTCAGAGAATCTATCAAACAGTACAAAAATATAGAAATTTAATGTAATAAAATGGTTGTTGTAGTAGATGAAAGAGTGAGGGATAATTCCTTAGTTTTCCAATTTAGTAAGACTGTTTTTGGTTTAAACTGATGATTTTAAATCAGTTGGATTAGTTACTTAAGGTCAGAGATTCTAACAAACAGTACAAAAATATAGAAATTTAATGTAATAAAATGGTTGTTGTAGTAGATGAAAGAGTGACTGATAATTCCTTAGTTTTCCATCGACTGATAACGCTTTCTTAACCCCATCTTCTGTTTAAGTTATATTTAAAAAATGGGTATATTTAAAATATTATTGTTTTATACGTAAAGGCTTTAAATTACAGCAAAGGATTTTGAAAGTGTTTAAGTTGTTATGTAGAAATAAAATGTGTACAATTAATAGCAAGTAATATTTAAATAAGAAAAAAAATAAAAAATATATGTAGTAGTAGAAATAAAAAAAAATATGTAGTTAATTTTTATAATAATATAATTACTTAACTTAATAAATTTCATGATACAGCTATAGAGATGAGATTGCAATAGTAGTCATGTAAAAGCTTAATTATTATTCGTTATGGTTTCCTTATATTAAGACTTTACTATTCATGTACGAATATGGTACATTGCTGAATTCATTTTTTGTTCATAACTTCGTTTTGCGCTGGAATTGTTTGTCGTCCATTTTAGTGGTTTTTAGTCGCCAGTGGCACATGCACGGTGAGGGAAAAGTGGACGCATAAATATATAAACAGGTGATTGTTTAGCTTGTTTGTTGTTTAATTATGTTATAAAAACAAAAGAAAAATTCCTATAGTTAATAGTTCCATCTTTACTTCACTACTCCTACTTTTATTGATTAATAAATATTGTTTATGAATATGGTTATTTTATTCATCTCGTTACACAATAATTTCTCAGTCATAAATTACTCGTGTGTAAGTGTTACAAAATGACACGTCAGTTAAAGGTTAATCTAGCTTTTTCCCACACTTCGCTCATATAGAAATTTTCATTTTCAAAACTTCCAACATTGACCATTAAATATGAACATCTTTTTGACAAATTTACTTCTTCCACTCCCTAATGTTGCTATAGTCTTTGCTACATCCATACCATGTCAGGCCTATCTGCATTCATGGACACGGCTTACAAATATGTACACATCGCAAATATTGCAGTCTAGCCACGTGAGTTCCAGAAATCAATCGTTTTCCGTATAAAGATAATTGGCCGGACTTCGTTTAGTTCTGTTCATATTGGTAAAGTTTGTGTCGTCTACATTCTCTCTAGTCGTATGAATAGTAAGTAATATGACACTATAAACTATAGAAATATTGGGAACTGTTGCAATTGTACAATACTTAGAAAATTTCATTTCAGGTGCCATATTACTTAGTATTCACACAACGGGAGAGAATGTAGACGACACAAACTTTACCAATATAAACAGAAATAAACTAAGTGCGGGCCAATTATCGTTGTATGGAATTTGAATTCACTCAGCTGGACTGCAATATTTGAGATTTGTAGATATTTGTAAGCCATGTCCATGAATGCAGATAGGCATGAAGTGCTATGCAAGTAGCAACGTTACGGAGTGGAAGAAGTCAATTTTTTAAAAAGATGTGCAAATGTAATGGTCAATCATGGAAGTTTTGAACATCACAATTTCTGTGCGAACAGAGTGCAGGAAAAACTAGTTTAACCCTTAACTTCTGACATGTCATTTTGTAACATTTACACACGAGTGACTGACATTTGTTGTGTGTTTAAAGAACTGGGGATCATTCATCAAGTGGAATTGTTGTGATCACATTTGTTCTTTTATAATCAACACTGTTAGCTCAGAGCTTCGACATTTTAGTGTTTTTCTGTGGAAAATAAAAATCGAAACTGCAAATAAATACTTACATAAAAATTATTTTCACAAAAACACATGCTTGAATCTGTAAACAAAACTAGAGAGAGAGCTTCTTGCAAGTTTTAGCCACTTTTTCCGTATTTGTTCATCGTTTGGAACAAATATAAATAATTTGTTTGGTGTTTTAACAGTTGCGATTTTATACTGGCACACTATACAGTACTTGTAATAAGGTGAATACATTATTAATTAAACAAAAAAAGTAACTGTCATACACAGACACTATTGTTTTGATTTGTGACATGAGTAGTGATGTCATTCAAAACGCCATGACAGTCCTGAGTGTTTTCGAGGTAAATTTAAATTGGTATTTTAAAACGCAAAATACGTAATGAAAAATAATTTTTTTGGGTTAAATAGATAATAAGGTAAAGTATTAACCATTTCGCCAAATTTATTTAATTAGCCTATTATCTAAAACACGTCATAAAGTTCGGAAAAGGGAAAAGATGGTTTCCCTATAACTCAAAATTTATTTGACCTACAGACTTTGTTTATCTAATAAGACACTTATTACTCTGCTACAAATATATAAAAATAATAGGTATACATGTTGTAAAGTATTCATTACTGAGATTTCTCATATTTTGGCATTTCACTTATTCAAATTTGAAAACTAAAAGAAGTTATAAAAATAAAATGTAATGGTTATTGTCCTATTCTTACAAAACCTTTTGTCACGGGCCTTCAAAGTCTATGAATGAACATGTGTACGCCAAATATCGATACGCATTTAAGCTAAGATAGAACAGAAAACACCTAGTATGAAGCAAGGACAAAGTTATCTACGAGCATATTACGTGGGAGATTTTTTGTTTCTTTCTGTCTTAAGAAGTGGTTTATACGATGAATGGGATGGTTTGCATACATTTATAATAGCTTTCCTTCTTTTGGTCAATACAAATAAAGACAGAAAGTACTTTGTAAGGTCCGTCTCAAATAAATACATTGTGGATTTCAAAACGGGATCATATCTCAAAAACTAAGTATCCGATCTGAGTCAACCAAGTCTCTTTTTGAAGAAAAGTATACATTACAACTTATCCTAGGTACCAAGTGTGTATCTCATTAACTTAAAAGATATAAGACTGTGAATTTAAAAAGTTTGAAAATTTCCCGATTTTCTTAAATTGTCATCATGTATGAGGCCAAAGTACAAAGTTTTCGGTGCAAAGAGAATGACACCGATAAACTAATTCCGGTCTTAGAAGAAATGCACAGAACTACTGCGAATATAAGCAACGTTAGGGGCATCTGTGTCAAATATGGATGTAGATTTCATAGCTGATGATTGACGTTTTCATGAAAATAATGATGGAGACCGTCATTGCCCTGGTGCAAATATTCTCTGAAAAAGAGTTGGCTATTCAGAAAATTTTTTAATAAGTCATCAAAGAGGATTGCTTTACCAGTTCTCTTTAAAATCTCTTAATAAACGACACTTTCTCTTCAGAGTTTTCTAGCATTTTCCAGGGAAAATAAGACTTCTCAAATTTTTATTCTGAGTTTTGAAATAATTATTCTGAGTGAGGGCAGAAAAATATTTCCACCAGGCTATAACACCCTTTTTTCGTTTTGGTGGGGTTTTATATACACCATAAATATGTCAAAATTGGCAGGTGATGCACATATGATATATTGAATGGTAGTTGTATGCTGGTTGTCTATTCCTTTGTTGTCTTGGGGATGAAAGAAAAGATATACTTATTTAGTATTATCGTTAATTTTTTCGTACTCACCCTTAAAATTAAATACATTTGCTAGTATCGATATGAAGGGTGAGTATTTACTAGATCTGACTATAAGTTTTTCAATATGTTGAAAAAAATATAAATCCTCTTCATTCAAAAATGGATATTTATTGTCATCTTTAATTTTTCATCGGCGGAAAATGGCTTTTCTTTAAGTTGGAAAACATGTAGTAATCAATAAGGATCAAGTCAGAGCAGTGCAGCTGACAGCGCCGTACAGCATCACTGGCAACTTCCGATCTGTTCGGAAGAAACACTCTTTAGGTTAGCTATTAAGTAACACATTTTTTTTGGGGGAAAGTGTTTAGTTTTTTGTGCCACTCTCAGAAGAATAATGGTGAACTCATATTTCGTCGAAAATACCTGAAGGACCTTAACCAAAAAGTGCTAAAAAAAGGAATTGCCATATCGGACATTACTGCGGTCATTTTCGCAAAAACCTCAATCGTATATATTATTGAATATATTTGGCGTTAATTTTGTAGAAATTCATTATTCGCACTTAAATGAAACTACGTGATGTAGTATTATTTCTACTATCTTTAATTTCTTTACCACGACCTAGGTTTCGTTGTATTACAACATCTTCAGGTGGGATATTAGCAAAGATCTTTGCTTTGAACAGTCGCGTACTTACTCATCTAATCAGGTATTGCTTTAATCAAATATTTTTGTCAATGAGATACGTCTGCTCAATGTTCTCCTAGATATTGAATTTTTGCTGGGGTTTAATGTTTTTATCAACTTTCCAAATGACTTTATTTTGACGACATGTAAAGCAATCATGTTTGAAATAAAAAAAATTTATTATGCATTATTATTGAGGAACACCAGTTGCTGTAATGCCAAAAGATTTATTGCTTTGTCATACTCTGTGCTCTGTCGATGTGCTCTGTCGACTCTGTCGTATTCTTTTAGCCAGATTACTGCTACTGGCGCCGCTATCAGTATCATTATTATCGGTATGAAAAGTATTAATTTTCGTTTTTGGTTTTTGTCAATTGGACCCTGCCTTGATTGGTTTTTCAAACTGTACATATTGCGATTCATGTGCTTTCCTTATATGTTCTTTTAAATTGTTAAGGCTCGATGGGTGAGCCTTTATTGTTGTTCTTTTTAGGTAACTACTGATTACATTCAAAAAGTATTCGTTCTCCCGCTCTGGATACAGAATTAATGTAGTCACTCAAGTAGTAGTGGAACTGGAATCTGATTCCATCATAATGTAGTTGTAGTTTATATTTGTTTATATAATGTGTAAAAAATCTACTACGGATGAAAATCCGTGGTCACATTTGAATTTATAATGTGTCTGAGCAGCTAAGTAAAAATTGGCTTGTTTCTGATTATTATACTTTGCAATTTTTAATGGGACATGGTGCATTTCGTGCCAGTTTGCATAGATTACCCTTAGAGATAGCCCGGCGTGTACCTGCAGATTTGAGACGTAGGACATGAGTCATATTTTGTTCCACTGCGGTGAGCACGACGATGCACGTAGAGTTTTGTTAGAGAGCATGTGTCTAAACATTAACGTAGAATCTCGTGGAGCCTTTGAACGTGGTATTTTAAGTCACTGAGACTTGGTTGAGAATGGACCGACTTTTGAGTCATTTAGAGCATTTGTTAAATGCATTCTTGAAAAAATGGAGATTCTAAATAATTCATTGAGAGGGGACAGACTCTAACCCTGTTGGGTGGAAGCACTGAGACCGTAGATACGGGGCACTATTTGGGGACTTTCGTTACGGGTCATTACGGGTCCCAGGAGGGGCTCTGAGACAACCTGGGTGGAAGGTGGGAATAGTGTTTATTTATATACACAAACACACACAAATTATCATCCACATAACAGCAAATCCAAAAATGACTTAGTATTTTAAATACAATAAACGAAACGCTCATCACTTTCACCACCGGCAGTAAGAAATGAATTATATCAAACAAATTTCTTCACAATTGTCTCACTCACTCACTTACGTTGTCAGTAAGTATACATAGCTTTGTTTGTTTTACTTGCAGCACGCACTGCACTTGTTTCATTCGTCTGAGCGCCAAGTTCGCTCCTTGCTAGCGCACAATGACCGCTGACCGACTCGAAGATACTTGTCAGAACGTGTTTTGAATGTGTATGATAAAAATTTTTTTCCACCATTAAAGCAAATCGTGAGCATATAGCCCAGATGGAAAATAATATCTACTGCGGATTCCATTTTCAGTTACGAGTCATCAGTTTGGCTTTGGTTCCTGCTTAATTGCTAACAATAAACTGGTTTATGAAGCCTTTGAACACCATATAAAAATTCATCTCAAGAATGTGCTTTCTAAATTTGTCGTCCATCGGAAATACCCTCTAGAATGTGCTATTACTACTGGAAGCAATTTTAAGTAAGAAGTATGTTATTTTAAATGACAATGTTTTATAAACTTTTTCTGAACAGATTGTATATAATGTATAACAGTTGTATAGATGGTATAAATGTTGTTTAATAAGTATAACGTGGTCATAACCTATGTCCTACAGGAAACATGATGTACTTGAATTGTAATATAACAGCAATATAACAAAAAATTAGAACAATATATTTTTTGAAGTGAAATTCATAAAGGCGCACGTCAGTATGAGAAAGTATATGATACTAACTAACTATCTAACTAACTAACTTTTTTATTTATCATCTCATAATTTGAATTCATTATTTTATTTCTCAAAAAATTAAATTATTTCTTTTTTTGTGATACATCTGCACCCTCGCAATATATATAGACTATAAACGTAACAAAATGTGTGTACCAATGCGTATCGATTCATATGTTTTGTTTCACACGTTTTACCCAACTAACACAAATGTAATTACAATCATTATGCAAACATAAAAAATCACAACCTATACACCTAGATTTTATATTTTATACTACGTCATCAAAATACTATTTTATAAAAAATATGTGTAAACAAAGACAAATCGTCAACATGAAATTGTGACAAAAATTTGGTTGACGCTTGATTTGTAAATAAAGAAACATGATAATAAACTTGATATTTATTTGAAGGTAATTCTTGAAGCTTTTATGTTTAAAATTTATATCCTTTATTACGTATTGTTTTTACATTGTTATTATTATAAACGTATTTGCGATCTGGAAAATTGTTAAAACATGTCGATAAATGGGGATGATGTAAGCGTCAAACGAATTATTTATAACGAAAAAAATTTAAACGAATTATATATATGTACCATGGATTAAAAATAATTTGGTTTTTAATTGCAAGTGTACATAATAAAACAATTTTTCAATTGTAAGATCTTTCCTTTTTATAACCCTTTTGAATTATATAAATAAACATGAATATAGGCCCATATGGGCAAACCACGAGTGCCAACTAGCATAGCATTTCTTTCATGTTTTGTATGTTGAAAATATCACACTGAGTGATTCGTTTATTTACATAGTAAATTAAATTTATATGCTTCTTGGTATTATCTGTGGATATGCTTCACAGCCTGCCCGCAAACAGTTTTACATTGATATGAGTCTCGAGACTCATAAAGGCAGAACTGTTGGGCTTATGTTGTACCCTGGAATGTGTGCTGTTCCATTTATTTCTTTGCATTGTTTATTAAAACCAAAAAGTCTGCAGTCAAAATACTCTGATGTGCATTTACTCACTGCGTCAGTTTATTTGACACATAATATTATCAGGACCTAATAATATTTTCACCAATTGTTTCTTATTATTACACATATATAGATCGTAATACAAAAAATCACAACCCTACATTCTTATTTTAAATATTATCAGAAATTATTTTTTTCTTCCAGATTTTTTTCTTTTGGTGTATTTTCTCTTCCAGCCAAAGAAAAATGTGCACCAAAGTAAAATAAATATTTCGCCTTGATAAACTCTGTAGGCCTTTATAAATTTAGCATCTACTTAATTTCCAAATAAACCCATGTAAATTTACAAATGACAGTTAGTAATAGGTAAACAAACATACAATAAACTCTGTTGTGCATTTATTTTAATTATATCAAATGTATTTTGCAAGCTTATTTTCTAACAAATTATAAATGATGCTAATAGCTTTAACCTAGGCATGAATATTGCAAAATATTCTAGCCTACTGCTCTAGCACAGTAACCGTTAAGAGTGCCGATGAGCGCCATCATGCTAGTGTGCATACTAACTAAGTTTGCCACGAGCGCAATGGCGCTAGCGATATCAGTTGCTGTTTAGCACGTGGTAGAGGAGGTCGCTTGCACGCATCGCTAATTTTTTATCTTTCTACGTGTTACATAAAGTTCAAATTATAATATTATTAGTAATTACAATATAAAAAGGATCCAGGAAAAGAAAATTTTTAACCCATAATGTCGGAATACGAAAATAATTCGAGTGAAAATTATCGTTTTTTAAGTTGTGACGGAAGTGATAGTGGGAGTGACATTGTGTTGTGCTCATAATTTGGTGTACTGCAAATTTTGAGTGATAGTGATAATAGTGACGATAACAATTATTTTGCTGATACGGAGGATGTACCTGACTGCGAGAATGACGATGTGACCTTGATTTCAGTTTTTGTTATAATTTTTGTTCACAATATATATTTCCATAATTTTCTTTGTATTTTATTATCCTTGTACAATTTTTTATTAAGAAAACAACAAAAAAATTATTGAAATTGGATAATTTTTGGAAGAGATACATTTTTTTTCGAGACAAGGATTATTTACCTTGTCACATCAAAAACAAAAGATTTCTTTGGCATTTTTAAGTATATATGAGTAAAAAACAATGGCACTAAAACGGTTAATGTATAGGTAGTTGGAAGAGACATTAATATTGATAAAATTCACATAATTTTTAGATTCTTTTATATATTGCTGTTATTTGGCTTAGGTTTTGTGAAAAAAAAAAATAAAAACTAGATTTTGATAAATGGATTTACATAATAAAGATTAATTCTACAATTTAAAAATTTCATGAAAACATTTTAAATGCAAAATCTTCTATTTATGTACATTTTTCTTTTTCAAAAAATTTAAATATAGAAATTATATATATATATATATATATATATATATATATATATATATATATATATATATATATATATATATATATATATATATATATATATATATAGATACATTTAAAAAATTTATATATTATATAAAAAACAAGAGAAAGACTAGTTATGTTTGACAATAATCTTTTTATATATCATTGTTAGGGAGCTGGTGTCAGTAACTTTACGTGATTAAATAGCTTGGCTGAGGTTGATAAAAGTATATAACTATGTAAAATAAATGATAAGAGCCATTTCTGTCTTTTATTTATTGCTGCGATATCTAACGAAAGCAAGTGAAAGTTGTTATAAAAAGACAAGTGCACTAAACGATAACATTTTGCCTACCGTTTTTTTAATCAATCGTCTGAAATCCAAGGTAAGATAAATGGAAGTGCCAGACATTTATTTTGGTATATTGAAGAATAATTTTTTTCTGATTGTGGTATGTAAAAAATAAATTATTTCAGCGTTAGGCAGATTATGTTTAACATTAAAATTAACTCATAAAAAAAGTCTTCTACTTCTGCCACTTATATAGTGCTGTGTTAAAAAACTACAATTTTGTTAAAAACAAAAAAGTGGTATGAAATAATTTCACAGTTTCTACCTTTAAACTTAATGGTTCAAATAACTATATAAAATAGAAAAGGCAGACAGAGAATTTCAGTGCTGATTTTTTACAGGCAATCTTTTTTCAGTACTCGATCGGTTAACTGAGTACACTCTATTATCATTTAGCATGTCGTGAATTTTTAAATATTCAGCAATGTAGATGTCTGTCTGTCTATGCCTACCTTTAATAAAACTAAAAAACCTTTAATAAAACTAAAAAAGGCAGACATGATAACGTACCACAAAACATTATATATTTTTCTCAATTAAAAATTTCATAAAAACAGTTTAGAGATCCATATATCTGCTTCTTTTTTATTGTTCTAAAAACTCTGATAAAGATAAAAAAATTTATTTTTACACATTTTTAATTATTATTATACAAATGCATAGATATAGCATATACCATATATAGCATATACCATATATAACATATATATCTACACAGTGTATTTGATAATAGAAATAAAAGGCAGATACGATAATATAAGAGTGTAATTTTTGTCAATTTCAAAATCTGTTTAAAAATTTGCTGTCAGTTTTTCTAATCTATATATGTAGATATAAGTAGATGTCATATAACTTTACGGTCATCAGCTCCCTGCTACCCTGTTCTCACTATTACTTTTTTATGGCTCCGTATCCCAAAAGAAAAACCAGACCCTTGCAAGATCACTCGCATATCTGTGTGTCCATCAATAACAAGTGTTTTTTTTTTCAGAATCCGCTTGACGACATATATTTCCATACATAATAATGTGGGATTCCACACTTTGCTACAACAGGTCTATTATCTTGCTTTGCATGTCTTTCCTGAGAAAATGAGATTTATTCTCCTCTTTTCTTATCACCCGACGCACGTGTTCTTCCATAATGGGATCAAATTATAGATAGCATCTCACCTATTTTTAAAAAGTTACCCTCGTATTACTTTAACTAAGTTTTTAACAATTACATCGATTCTTAGAAGCATCACGTAAATTGTTTGACGAGTAGCCCCGATTTAAACAGACCACCCGATAATAAAATTGTTTGAACCTTTTACAAAAACTACTATCGCTTAAGAAGTATAGGGATTTTTATATTTATAATTAAGTTGAATATCATTTAAATTAAATAATTTTATGATAATATAAAAAAATATGTTTTTAAACTAAACAGCTTAACATATAGATATATTCTTTTAAAAATTTACAAATCACACTGGAATATAAAATTGCCAAATATCTTTCTATAAACTTTTATGCGCCTGCATAATTTGAAAAGTGTGCCACAAAACCGTTTTTTGAAATGATAGGTAGTAAATAAATGAATATTCTACAACGAATGAACATATTCTACAAGTTGAGTTTTAATTATACATACGACGTTTATACACTAAATTTATATTGTAAAAATAATAATTTGCCCAGTTACACTTTAACAGGTGAAATATGATTAATCTTATCAATCCCTAAAAGGTAATTTAGCATAACGCGATATAATTAAGCCCCACATTTAAGGTTAAACCGAACCGTTACGTACTGTAAATAAGATAACTACTCTCTGAGGTAAAATAATTGTGCGGCGAAGCAATGTTGATAGTGTATTATTTGAAAGGGTTCTTAAAAATATTTTCCATATATTTTAGGTATTCGTTCATAGATAAACTATATTTAGGTATATGTTCACAGATAAACTAAAAAATACCATAAATATACAAATAATACATATCACTATTTCAAAGCAAATAATACATATGAAATAATGCAAACAAACCCCTTAAATATGCAAATAATACATATCATTATTTCATGACTATTTAACCTAAAATTATGAAAAAGAAACAGAGTTTCAGAAGTCCATTGATTATAGAGAAACTGTAGTGCTGATTATAGATGTCATAATTTATGAAATAGGCAGAATGTTTTTACACCTGTGAAAAACATAATGGGTAATAAATTTACATTGTGAGAAGTCAATATTTATAAATATTTCAAATACTAGGTTCCCTTAAATATTTATAAATATGCATGGAACCCTCGTAACATAAATTCTATCATACTTGATAGCTTTTTATTTGTTTATATATTATACTTGTGATATAATGTACCTTTGAATAGTAAAATACTATTGAAATATTCGTAATATGAAAAAAATACGAACTGGTTTTTTTAACCTCGATTTATCTAGTTCACAGTGGCATATCATGATTTTTGGTTACGACATTTGTTAATAAACAAAACTGTGTACTTCCAAAATTTTCTTCTTGCATATTTTGCTTTCTAAACTATTGAATTTGAACATTTTTAGAATATTCTCAGTAAATTATGGCTTTACTTTTTCCCATCCCAAATTGCATAAAGGAATCAAAATTTTTATGAAAATAATTACATCACTTTTTAGCATTGCTTCGGTTACACTGGCCACTTCAAGTTGTTGCTTTCAACTATTGTATTTTGCAGAATTGAGATGGCTTACCAAAATTTAACAATAACAAATTTTTATTAGGGTAAGTGATTTTTTTATTTATATTTACATTTAATTATTGTTTATATTTTTCAGGTCATTAACGAAAACTGCATTTAACAAAGAATTTTCCATTATAAATCCTTTTCGTCTAGAAACGGAGTAATTTCCATTTTCATATTTTTCATTATTTTTTGCCCTCATGCATTCATTATTAAGGTATAAATGCTCAGACTCTGTTGTAATTACATTTCTTCTCTATACATATAAAAAATTTCATTGCGAAAAAAATTAACATTTTCAGAGTTATATATTATTTTGCCAATATGGTGCGAATGTTGATTTCATAATAAACTGAAATGCGTACCCCAGGGGTTAAGTCAAATGTAAGTTTACACTAATTTTAAAGCATGAGGACCCAGCTAAGTTCAATATTCTGCAAATAAATGCAAGATATTCCGCAGACTAGTAGAATATCACTTCAGTACCAACTTGTGTCACTCACTGAGAACAGACTCAGAGAACAGTTTTAGAATTTTCAAGACCTGAAGAGATTCACCACGTAGGCCACTAAATGGCAGGTGCGTATTGGTGATTATAAGATCGTCTAATTTGTTCAAATAATAAGGATCACTGAGGTTTAGTTTGCAATAAACTAATAAACTTCTAAAACTGTACTTTTAACACATTTGTTCTCAATTTATCCATAGTACAAATCTATCTATCTAGCCGAAGAGCTACACAATATATATATATATATATATATATATATATATATATATATATATATATATATATGTATTTTATTAGCATATATTGATTACAAAACCTAGGGTACGAACCGATTCTTTTTTTGAGCTGTGGTAAGCACAGTGTTTGCATAGAGTTTAGTTAGTGAGTGTGTTCCAAAGCAATAGAGATACACAATTCATTACGACACAACAATTTTTAATCAGCATATCTGGTTCATGAGTTAACTAGTCTACACATATAGAGCCCAAAGTATGTAAGTTCTGGAAAAAATAAGCTCCTGAAGGCTTAACTGAATGAGGATAGTGTTTTAACAATAGAAAGAAACACTTCTAGAATTCTAGAATTTTTCCTAACTACAAAGTTAGGAAAAATTCTAGAAGTTTTCTAAACTTTAAAGGATTCTAAAGGTCTGTGCACACCCGTGTGGTCTGATGAAAGTCATGGTAACTGTGTAGATATATTTTTTGGATTCTTTTAAAAATTGGGGATAATAAAACACACTTTTGTATTTTTGTATAGTATATTAATATAATGACAAAACATAGGCACAAAATTATTAACTAAACTTGCGAACAAACACAGAAGATGAATGTGCTTGGAACGAATGAACATTTTTTCCGTTAACTCATTTTTACTAGTCGAGTTTGATTTTTAACAAATGATTACGTATACTATTTATTTTGACCACTTTCATCTTTAATTCATCATACCAACTCCATTTAAAAAGTTGCTAAATATTGATGAAAATATAAAACTTTATCCATTTTATATACAAACATTACATTTTTCTAGACATTAGGTTTAAAAAAAAAGATTTTATAAAGTGTCTATGGTAAATTTAGGAGTACTTTATTGTTATGTTAGTAGCAGACTATGTCTAAAACTCTATAACAGTTGGAATATCCTATATATAAACTAACTTATTATCAAATGATTTAACGTTCACCAACAGTGCCATGCGTCACCTAAATCTTTGATAAAAATGCATTACGTTGAGAATAGTGCAAAATGTTTACGGTTTATTTTAAGCCCATTGTGTCTATCTACAGTTAATTTTACGGTAAATATCATAGCCGTATTGATTGTTTTAAAAAATCATTCAATTTTAATAAAAATAAAACTAATAAAATATAAAATGTTATATACAAACCAACAAGTTTTTTCCCAAATACTTAATTTGTTATCACTGTCGATGATATAGTCGTATCAATGTTACGACTATATCATCGATTATATCACAATAATATGTAGGTATTTAAAAAGGTTTCAACAAAGTTAAACATGGTTTTTCGCATGTTCACATGTTCGCATGTTCTGAAAAGAAATTGGAAATCCATTCTTTATTTAAAGATAATAAAAAGATTTTAATTTATCGAGAAAAAAAGGAAACTGAATTTTCAAGACCACTTGACATCTCTACTGGGATCAATCACATCATCTTTATAAATCCTCCCCCAAACACCAAAAGATATAATATTTGAACGAGGTTTCATCAATTGCATGGTGACACGATGGACACGACGTCCGTGCACCTTGTGATTATATGAATTCGTGCTGTACGAATCACCCTCAAATGCGTGCAGCTCATGCGACAGGGCATGCGGGTAGTACACTGAGTCGTCACAGTCACACGAAGTAGAGCGCGGCAAGTGGGGCCCATCACTGGTTATGCTCAGATTTGTGAACTTGTAAGCAGTAGTTAAGTTCTCATGGCGGAGGAACCTGTGCCCAATAAGAAAATCAATGTTATATTAATTTATTATGAGTCTTATTCTAGAGTTTTTAGGTTTCAACATCTTCAATATTTTTCTTTTAAATTACGGATTTTGTATATTCATATATAAAATGATAATTTGCCATACAAAAAAAGGACATGTGGTGTCAAAACATGTATAAAATTGGATTCCATCGTTGCCTATAAATCATGAAATTATTGATATAAATTAGCCAAAATTATTTCAATCGAAAGTTCTGTTCATATGCTAGTACAAATGATTTTTCAGATTTTTCAAATCCCATACAGTAGTCCACGCCTATACAAGTGATTGCTCGAAATTATGTAAATTAGAAAACCTTCTCAAATCATCATAGACTATGGCCCAGATTTTGAATATATTATACAAAGAGGTACAAATTATCTAGTTAAAAAAAATTTTCTTCAGAAAATACAATTTAGAAAATAAAAAAAAATACAGTTTAAGTTTAAAAAATTTAAATAAAATAATAAATACAGTAAAACAATAAAATATGATTTAAAATAAAATAAATTTAGTGCGGTGCACTTACAAAAAGAGATGAAACTTACTTATAAACTAGATATTGTTTTAAAATCAATATGAAGGAAGTACTTAACCAATAATATATAAAAACTTAACTTATCTATAAATAAAAACATCTAACTCTAATTTATTACCATAATAATAAACGTTTACACTTCACAAAGTCGCCAAAACTGTGGTTAAAGTCATTAGAATCTGAAAACGTCACATCCTCGAAACCTTTGATCAGGTTGCAGGAAAAGCGGGTTCTAGACATATTAAATAATAACTCAAAATCTCCCATGATCATTTTCCCCTGGGTTTGGTACATTTTCAAAGATATGAAATATTCAGATCAAATGTCAAAAGAAGCAAATTCAGGAAATCCTGATTGGTATTAAACCGCAACTATTTACAGGCACCGAGTTGTACAGGCACCGAGTGTGATTTTCGAGTATTTTTTGGATCTCTTTATAGCGAGCTTCCAATGCTTCTTCTGACATTTGCCCTATTGGTAGTATGCATGTAGATATTATTTCAATATCGTCAACCTAATATCTTGTGCACTGTCACTGGCATGTAATACCAAAAGTACCTATCCAGATATAAAAATTTGGTTTAACTCAACAATTGACCGAATTTTTCAATATTAATATCATAATCACAAGAAATAATATTGAGAATAATTGCCATTTTTTAATCAGTTCCACATCAATTCCTGTTATTTCAGCAGAAATTTCTGGTTCCTGAAAAATTGTCCGGCAGTGTTACCGTCATTTGTTTAAACCTTGGCTTAGGCTTGTCGAGAAGTCCAAATTTTTCTTTAAATGAGGCTTGGATTTGTTTCTTTGTAGCATTTGCCATATTTCTGTTATCAGCACCCCTCACTTGCCATGATTTTATAGGAAAACGGTACATAATGTGAAAGAGACACTAAAAGGAACAAATCCATCCATGTAGAGGAGAAATGCCAATTCCATAAAATTCTACATTTACAATATTCTCCACAGGCCTATTCATCTCTCAAGGTTTTGCACCACATATAAAGCACTTGGACGTACTATCAGCATTAGACACAATATTGCATATGCCATCATCACCAAAAGCTTTAATCGTTGATTTGGTCCACTTTTTTTATGCTGCCACATAAAAAACTTAAATTTTTCATTAGAACTCATTAGAACAGTTATCTAAATCATAAACAGTTGTGAGAGATTTTCGAAAACCACTTATTTTGCATAAACAGTCTGCGTTATTTAAACTCTCCCTGCATAAATAGTCTTTATTATTTAAACTTCGAGGTGCCTCTGAAAAAAATCTCCATATATGTTGCGAACCACAAAGTATCACTTAAGTGACATAAATAGAATCCGAAAACATGTAATTATCATATAAGAAAATATGATTGAGTTTGCAACAACCAATTTTTTTTCTTAGACCTTTGAAATTGAAGTATCACAAAAAGAATTGGAAAGAAAACATTCAAAGTCTAATCACGTAATACAACCTACTTGAATTTTCAATTTGAATCTCAATTGGACCTTCTAATAACTAATGAAGAAATAATTATGTACTAATCGCCCCTAATTAGTCCTAATTATAACTCCAGATATCTCTATTCGATTTGTTTATCTTATGTTTTTATATTTCAAGCAACCGCTTGTATGGGAGTGGACTACTGTGCCCTGCTTAAAAAATTAGATTTTGATTTAAAATGTTAAACCGCAACTCACGTTAATTTTGAAGACTTATGCATCCCAGTCAATCAAATGCTTAAACAAATCTCCCATTTTATAGGTACATTTAAAAAAGACTTTTTTATAAATATTTTACATCTTATTATGAAGCATTTGTTTGCAAAAATTCATGCCCATAGATCTAAAACTATAGAGGCTATGAGGCTACTGCAGACAGATGTGGGGAGATGAGAAATTTATAAAGATTCCTTATTTCTCTATGGAACACTAACAAAAGGAAATTTTTAATGAAATTTGAGCAAACAAATAATACATTGACTAAGATAAAAAAAATTGTGATAAAGATTATCCACCCGCAATTAAATTAATTTTATAAAGAAAAATTTATTAAAAAGGAGTCTGTGCCTGTCTCTTGTGTTAGAAGCAAAACTCCTTTCGTATTATTATCATGAAGGCAAAAAGTGAAATAAACGTGTAGTAAAAACTAGATAATACTTTTTTAAAAAATATATGTTATTACCCTACGCTATTACCACTAAACAAAACTCTTACACCATTTGTCTAACTATTATTAATACATAAAGATGAATTTCCACTTTACTTTAAGAGTATAATGAAAACTAAAACAAGTTAGGTTTACTTAGGTATGCTACTTATCGATGCATTTGGTGACTGACACCTTATCAGTCAATTTACTTTTCATTACAGCACCATTTTACAACACATTAATTTTCAGAGTTATGGCAAAAGAACTTTTACTTTAAAAACTAAGGCAAATAAAATTAAATTTACAATGGATTAAAAACTTTCTGCAAGCCAAATATAGACATGTCAGTTACTCTTAGACGGGGACAAGGAACTGATTGATGATGTTACAAAATAAAAAGAACCCCTAATATCTAGATCAATTAACAAGATATTAATAATGAGGAATTTTCAATTGGATTTTAAAACAAAAATCAGATGCAAAGATCAGATCTTTGCTCTTAACTGCCAATCAAGATAAGCAGAAAACCTTGAATTAAGGGAAGAAATTTATTATATTTTTGTTTGATTGCTAGTTATTATCTCTACTTATAGTAGCATACAGACCTGCGATAACACTCACATAGTACTATTAACACCACAGAGTGAGTTTGGATGTTTCTCACTCAATAACACCTAAACATCTGGACAGATTTTCATGAAACTTGATACAGATGTATACCATGATTTGACATATTTCTGAGTTACGAAACTCGATACAGACATAGACCATGATTTGACATAGTTCTTTGCCATAACATATACGTTACTAATTGACCCGAAAGCAATAATTCCAGTAAGTAGTATTCAAGATAAAAGGTAGTTTTCTAGATAAAAGGTAGCATTAAGTAGTCAAAAGGTAGTTTTCTAGATAAAAGGTAGCATTAAGTAGTCAAAAGGTAGTTTTCTAGATAAAAGGTAGCATTAAGTAGTCAAAAGGTAGTTTTCTAGATAAAAGGTATCATTAAGTAGTCAAATGGTAGTTTTCTAGATAAAAGGTAGCATTAAGTAGTCAAAAGGTAGTTTTCTAAATAAAAAGTAGTATTATGAAGACAAAAGATAGTATTATGATAGAAAGGCCCATATTATTCAGCAGTTGCTTAGCTCATTGTTTTAATGTCACCTAGAATCTGATAGTCATATCCAGGTTTTGAAGAAATAGGCTGATAAGAAATATGGTATACAAATTGCAACTGACATAGAATATACATAAATAGGAAATATTCATAAGACATTGTTAGATCAAACCTGAAATTTGCTAAAAAGATAAATATAAATGTAATAACATACATATATATATATATATATATATATATGTATATATATATATATATATATATATATATATATATATATATATATACAAATATAAATGAAAATTTCTATATCAGTATTAGATGTAACTTTTATATAAGTGGCATTAATAAATAACATTACAACTAATAGAATACAATGTCATTTGCAATAAGTAAACAAATTGAGGTTGTATTCGGTACTAACAATACTAATGCAGAGCAAATAAATTTTCTATAAAATTTGTATGATTCAGGTTTGTTTTTTATAATCATACAACCCATGTTAAACAATGTGCTGTCATTTATAAAGGTTACAATGACCATTGAGTAGATGAGTTCGGGCTATGAACAGTTATTTTTGTGATGAGAGATAATATCAATGTAATTATCTTCCTACAAAGTATGTTACTGAGTACAACATTTATTGTGTTTTCAAAGTGACAGACTTATCATACAACTTCACAATATTGTTAACAATGATAAAAAGATATAGAGTAAGGCCACAAACTCTAATTATAATGAAAAGATTATTCCATATATGAACGGACTCATTATCAACAAATTTAGCTTCCTCAGAGCAATATATAATAATCATACAGATGACAATTTGTCTCATCTTTATCTATGGTAACAAAGACAAAATGCATTACCATAGACAAAGTCTATCTTGTCTATAGTTCACATGTGATTGCATGTAACAAAAGATCAAACAACCTTTCAATGGACGGCTGTACAATCCGCACTTGTTGCAATAGATTTCTATTCTACCTTTGAAAATGACAGATGAGAAATTATGTTGTTGTCTATGGGGTATGGATAATATTGTTTATATACAGTACCTGTCGCCACAAGAAGATACACTTTCATTGGTGCAGGCAACAATAAAGCAGATAGTGGCATGCACGCGATGGATGCTCTCGTTATGCATACCATCAGTCGCCACGGCTCGATATCGATAGAATTTCATGTCCTGTTGACACCAAAGCATAAGTTTTAAAATACTCGCAGATTCATTCTTACCACCAATGTAAAAGTTCAATGGGATAAATACAGTTTATATTAAAAAATGAGATCTTTTAGTATAGATTTATACTTAATATTTATTCATAAGTAAATGCAACTACGTGATATAGTATTATTTCTACTTTATTTTAAATTCTTTACCACGACCTAGGTTTCATTATATTACAACAACTTCAGGTGTATAATTTGTAAAGATTTTTGATGATCCTATGATGATGAAATCTAGGTTGCGGTAAAGAATTTAAAATAAAGTAGAAATAATACTATATCACATAGTTTAATTTACTTATGAATAAAAATTAAGTAACAATGAATTTCTACAAAGTTAACGCCAAATATATTCAAAATTTTAGATTTATATTTATTAACATTTGCCTGTTTCATCTACTTGTCATTACTTCGACATAAATTAATCAATTGCGTTAAATTATAAAACTAGTGTAATTAGAAAAAGTTAACATTCAATTAAACCAGTCACATGCATGTTGTAACCTAGGTAAAATAAGATTTCTCTAGGATATATGTATAGGAGTCTATGTCTCTTAAAATTATAAGGGCGAATCATTGAAATTAATTTTAATTGAATGTTCAAACAGAATGCTAGTATCTAGTATATTTCACGTTTTATCAAATCCACGAATTACGAGACGAATTAAAAATTAGCTGGGAGACATCGTCAATGCCATTTTTATGGTTAATGTTTTACAAACAAGGTTCAAAAATGAAAAAAAATGCCAATGGGCTTTGCCACATGTTTATTGAGACCTCCAAATGAAACATTCCCTTACAAAAATTTATACCCACAAGTTTTAAACTGTAGAAATGAGACAGTGATAGTTCAATGCACAGACAAATGGATGTACGAAAGAAGGGAGGGAATCTGAAGAATAAATAAATTGAAGTACATCAACTTTTCACAACTTTAAATAAATTATTACAAAAATGTTTAGAATCATTGAGGTCCGTCATTAAGAAATATTAATATATGTAGGCTACATATATCAAAATTTAACATTTAACTGTTTTTGACAAAGCGTATTTTGCAACAAATTTAATGGCTTAAACAATTTCTAAATTCACTATATTTTAATAATATATTAAATCTTTCAATTATTTCTTTATAAAAACCCTTTCTTATTATTTATTTATCTCATCACAAAGAACCAATATTTTTAAATAAGCAAAATTATTGTTTCGAAATGACAATTTTTATATTGAAATAGAGTTATATTTTTCACTGTCTGACTTCAATTTTAACACTACACATACATGTCGATATTTTTTAATTATACATAATTCTTTTAATCCAAATTTGATTATTATACCAATAAGATGTAACTTAAAACAAGGATATGAATCATGTAATTAACCTTAGTCAAATTGCTCTTCAACATCTTCAGCTGCACATGAAAAGTACATGTTACATTTCCATCTTTCAACCTTATCACTTGCAAATCTTCAGTTTCCTTCAAATCCTGCCCCACATAACCTGGTACTTCCCTGTTCCTTCGTGAGTTCATAATATCTATTGTATGTGGGTCACTTTCAATGGGACCTACTACCGGCTCTGTAACTTGGGCGGGTTTTTTGGGCACTCGTGATACAAGCATGGTATTGTTTACATTGCGTGGGGTGTAGCTGATTAGAGGACCAGCTTTACCCGAGTATATACCAGAACCTGTTTAAAAGAATATATAAATTTTGAAAAAAGTTAAAATCTATGGTGGAAACAATATCAATGTAAGAGCATGTAATTTTTCCATTATTCCAAAAATCTTTCCTGAAACTAAAGAATATGACAATCTTCATAGTGTGAAGAAACTGTTTATATACTTACAAAAGAAAAACTTAGAATGATATTCTTATTATCATTAAAAGAAACAATATTTTATAATGAAATACTGAATGCAAATATATATATGAGGCAATGAGCTAGTACACAGTATCTTCTGATAAATACAATTACAGCACAGCCTACTATTATTGATAGTCAGAGACTTCTGTCGAAAGTATATATAGCTATATATTAGTGGCTATATTATCCTTTTCACTTCAACTGTATACGACCCTGACCTATTGATTGATTACCACCTTATATGTCACTCTCAATGACGTTATTCATGATGTATTCTTCGAAAAATTCTCTCTCAAACGGCTTCAAAATTTTCTTCAGTTCCAAGCTGAAGTACACATTTGTCCAAAACTCTATTTCTCCCTATCCACGATTATAGAGACGTGTATTATTCTCATTTAAATGAATATTTACTTAATATATTGGAATAACTTCAACGCCCGTGTATTGGACACATTTTCGGGATTCAAAATGTAACTATATACCTGAGCATCGGTCCCAATTTAAATGATTGAAGGTTTGTGACCGTCGCAAACTCCATCTACATTCTTCACGCAATATCGTCGATAATCTTGTGGCACCATCATATCTCCTTGAATTACTTTCCAAAAAAAGTACATCCTTCTAATACTTCAACAAAGAACTAGATTTTATGGAGTATCCTTCATCAGATATGCCACTAGATTATAGAATCAAGTGAACACAAAAATACAAAGTGCAACAAGGTGCACTTTGCATTTATTTAAAATTTGTCCGAAATTACATCACCCATTATAATTGGCAGATTGAATTTCCTTCTATACCCAATCCTTATCTCTTCTCCATCCCTAATGTGTCATTGTTTTGCTTTACTAATATTTAATTTTATATTAATTGTATATTTTTCAAATTCATATCTATGTATATATACTTTTTGTTATGTTGTATTTCATTAATTAGCATTTACCAATCATTTATGATCTATTACAGTAGTTGTTTGTCTTACTAGATCCACTGAGGCTAGTTGCACCAGATTGCTTTAGTAGCTATATGTCTGTTATTGTATACTTAATTATCTAAGCTCACAATAAATAAAAAATATTTTAAAAATACTATTGAAAACATTTCGATCATACAATTGTAAGTATTTAGAACAAATAATAGTAAAGTGTTCCATTCTTGGACATTCCATTCTCCATAAATTACAATCCATATACTCTTTAATGAATGACCAAGTGGGTATTCCGTGTAACATTAATACAATTTCGATTGAGATTATGAAAAATCTCCATTTAATAGAAAGAAATTAGTGTTTTAAAATTCTTGAGTTTTAGTTTTATTATGTGTGTATATAGGCTGTTTTCTCAATATATCCTGTGCCATTTACTTGTGAACAAATCTATGCAAACCATAGATTAGGTAGGTAGATATTAACGATTACAATATACTTCAAATCCTCATGGGAAAAATGGACACTGCATATTACATTTGTTAAATCACATGAAAACTAAAGAAGTATTGAAACTGATGTTTTCATACTGTAAGTTTGTACAACAGACCATTCAGACTTCAAGTTTTGCATGCTGTATATTTGTACGACAGTTGATTCAATATTTTATGTGATTTGGCTTCATTAATTTTCAAGTGAGCCGTATGATGACCATATGACAATATGATTTTATTAATGCACTTTCCAATGTTATGTATTAGTAAAATTAATACTTTATCCATGAATAATCCAGTAAAGAGTACGCAGTTTTATTCAGCTTGGACCAAGTTTCTTTTTAGGTTTTCAGCAAGCTATAATATTTTATGTCATCTTTTTTCTGCTATGTGATTAATCGTAACTGTAATATAATCAATTGTATATTAATGTAATTTTAAGGTAAATTTTAAATATATATGAAATATATATAATAATTTTATATATGTATACATATTATCACATCATAAGTGTACCGTTTCTAGGCTATGCATGCAAGTTTGAATGCCTGCAACTTGATTTTGTTTCTAATGAAACGTGAGAGAGTCTTATATGGAGACATTTAACTTAAACATTACATTCAACGGCAACATCTGTTAACAGTTAACTTGAATAAAACGTTTTTCAGGTAAGATAAACCAAGAATATTGTATAAAAATGAAGATTTAACGTTAGCTCCAACTATGATTTAAACGTTAACATTATAACAAATAATGTTATTCAATATTAAGTAACATTTTTGTGCGCCAAACATACGAAAAATAAAGACGGTAAAATTTAATTAGAAGATTATAGGAAAACTATAGCAATTTTCTTATAATTTTTTAATATGCACCATTTTGGTTTGCCTGTGAGAGATATAGTAGGCAACACATTTACATAGTGAAAAATTATTATTTTCATAATACTTTAATACAAGTACTAAATACCCTTAAATGTTTATAAGTACCTAAATGTATACGGAACCCTCATTGTGCGAGTTCTACTTGTACATGACAGTTTTTTTATAATTTAAAAACCAATAAACCACCCTTAACATTTACTCTCACTTTCTTCGTCTCAAAAAATTCTAGCAGTAATTAGTACCTCCAGTGCCATCTGCAGGTCTGGTTCCACAAGCAACAAGCAAGTTAATGTTGAATGCCCGCGCGTAACCCTCATGAAACTCAGCAGCTGTAACACGATGCAATAATATTATTGTGAGTCAATAATAATTTTTATAATAATTAAAAAATAAATAAAAGTTGATAATAATTTTTATCACTCATCACTTCATCATATTCATTTAATAAAAGTAAATATTTTTGTTTGTTTTTTGTTTTTAAAACATTGTTTTTTGTTTTTAGTGCTTGACATATAAACGTCTTATCCAATTGACATGAAGCTTTCACTATCATATACCTTTTTGGAACGCATTGGTAATGTATAATAATGATTTAAGGAAAGGAGTCGAAGCGTGTCGGATATATTTTTATGTTAGAACTTTATACCACAAAAATGAAACAGGTAACATAGAAAATCTTTAAAAAAGTTCTGAGATTTATGTGATTATCACCTAATTGTTAGAGGTTGTTTATAATAAACATTTTTATGCAACAAAATTTAATCATACAGTTTACAGAACTGAGTAAAATACACAAAAAGTAATTAAAGCATTTAAAATTTCATTATATCATTTTATTTCAAAATTAATTATAACAGAATGCCGTCATGGGCCCTTTACTGTGCAGGCAAAGGCAAGACAGGCAAACAGTATTACAATAGGAAGGATATTATTCTTTTCCGAATTTTTACTAAAATATATTTTTAATTACACAGATTAATCATATAGTTTGTATACTTTTAATTCATGCTTATTTATTAATTAATTTCTGGTAAATATATTATTTCTTAGTAAAAGCTTTTTTAGAACACAGACAAGTGCATGTCTGGACATACATAAAATAGTGGTTGGTAGTTCTCTATATCTCTTGAATAGTTGTCTATATCTCTTAAATTTTTTATAAATTTTTAAACACATTTAAAAGTTAGGAGAGGAGGGTCACAATATAAGCAGTTTTGAAAGCAATTATTTCACAAACGGTAATCAAAAATGCAAAAAATAAAAGAAACCTCAGTTTAATTTTAGAGGACTAATCTAATAATATATTATTATATGGGATCCATCTAATGACACGCATTTTTGATGGAATGTGTAAAAACAATGTGTGTGTGTATATATATATATATATACAAGTACAGATATATATATATATATATATATATATATATATATATATATATATATATATATCAGTGGTGTGCAGTGCTTTTTGGAAAAAGCAAGCTGCAAAGGGATAGACATATAAAAAATTATATAGATATACATAAATGCATGCAAGTATCAGCCGACCACCTCTGATAATGCTGAAAACGGCAATGAAGGTGTAATAGATTGAAAATGTGTCTCAATAATTGATTTGTAAGCACTCAAAAACAATTAACTCTTCACCTCCATGATCAATTACTTGTCGAACGTGTTGAACTATGACCTTAATCGTGACCATGAAAAGCTAATTCTTATTGACCTAAAAATACAACAGTATCTATTAACCTTTTTATATTATTTGTATTTCTATGTCATTATGTTCCCGATTCGCAATAGCTAGTTGTCTCTTGTTACAAATTTCTATACGTGAATAGCTAAAATTTTGAAGTTTTACTGTGCACAATAAATGTTTTTCAGAATTGGCATATTTTTTACTAGAATTTGTCAAATTACCTCGATTATCAAAACCACCTTTATTCCATTTATTATATTCAGTTTCAAATAATAAACAAGGCCAGAATGCAACTTCTTATTAACCACCAATATTAATCATAAAAATTATTGTGAAAACTCCAGATTTATTATGAACATATAATTTAAAAATTGACTTCAATCTACCATTCTTAATTAAACTATTTTTTTACTGAAAGAAAACTTGAGAAATCCTATCTTAATCAAGTAATAAACAGCAATTTCTATAGTCGCCATTGTTTGTTTACTTAAACAATGAAAATGTACGTCAAAAAATAAACTAATAAAATATTAATATCACATATATACATGCACAAAGAAAATTTCACTGCTAAAATATATTTCACTGAAAAAATGTGATATGTATATTTAAAAACCGGATAGCTATTAAAATTATTTACAAAAAATTATTTTCAAAAGAATACAATAAACTGACAGCAGGCTTGTTATAACACAATGCATCATTTGTAACACAATGATCTATTGCTTATAAGCAAATGTCATAATTACGGCATTCTTTCACTCTGAAATTGCCAATAATCTAATAAGCTTCTGCTTGCCTTGAGACTATGAACTGATGAAATAAGATTATCAATTTTAGTTTCGTATGGACCATTTCTGATTCGAGAAGTTTTTGTAATTTCATACAATATAGGACTGAAGTTTGCACATTTTATCTAAAATTCCAGTAACTGGAAACATTCACTTTGTATGTGCAAACTATAAATCACATATTGAAGTGTGAGTTTCGCTTGAATAGCATGATTTTTAATATGTATTTCTAAAATTATGTTATGTATATGTGCTTAATGTTCAGGACAAGCTATGTGTAATTGTTTATAAGGCACTGCGTGCCACTGACATGTGTATGTACATATATATATATATATATATATATATATATATTTATATATATATTTATATATATATATATATATATATATATATATTTATATATATATTTATATATATATATATATATATACATATATATATATATATATATATATATTATATTTGAAAAAATTTCAAGGACCTAACTCTGAACTGTGACAGAGGCAATAATTAATGGGAAGTTGAAACAACGGATGGATGAATGGAAAAACGGATATGACAAAATTACGAGTCCTCCTTTTTCATTGTCAAAACCTAATAGAATGACTTCAAAATTTAAGGATATAAATAAAAGTCGAAATTAAATCTTAAAAACGCCATGAGGAGAATGCGTTATGAAGAAGAGCATAAATCTTAACCTTTAGGTTTACAGAAATCTAAGCTCTAAATACGGAAACTTACTTTTACAATTTGACAAGCTCTAAATACCGAAAGATGAATGACTCGCCTTAAAAAAATGAAAAGTTTTGTTTGTATTATGAAGAAGAGCATAAATCTTAACCCTTAGGCTTACAGTAATCTAAGTTCTAAATATTGAAACTTACTTTTACAATTTGACAAGCTCTAAATACCGAAAGATGAATGACTCGACTTAAAAAAACCAAAAGTTTTATTTGTATTATGAAGAAGAACATAAATCTTAACCCTTAGGCTTACAGTAATCTAAGTTCTAAATATTGATACTTACTTTTACAATTTGACAAGCTCTAAATACCGAAAGATGAATGACTCGACTTAAAAAAACGAAAAGTTTTATTTGTATTATGAAGAAGAGCATAAATCTTAATCCTTAGGCTTACAGTAATCTAAGCTCTAAATATTGAAACTTACTTTTACAATTTGACAAGCTCTAAATACCGAAAGATGAATGATTCCCCTTAAAAAAACGAAAAGCTTTGTTTGTATTATGAAGAAGAGCATAAATCTTAACCCTTAGGTTTACAGTAATCTAAGCTCTAAATACTGAAACTTTGGTTTACAATTTTACAAGCTCTAAATACCGAAAGATGAATGACTCGCCTTAAAAGAACGAAAAGTTTCGTTTGTATTATGAAGAAGAGCATAAATCTTAACCCTTAGGTTTACAGTAATCTAAACTCTAAATACTGAAACTTTGGTTTACAATTTTACAAGCTCTAAATACCGAATGATGAATGACTCACCTTAAAAAAATTAAAAGTTTTGTTTGTAGTAATATAAAAAAAAACTTTTCATCAGTTAATTCCTCACCATGGAAGTACTCAATATATAGCAGGGCTAAGTAATAATATTATCAAATCAATCTATAAGCAATCACACAAAGGTTTATTATTCAAAAAACATATTATGTGCTGGTAAAAGAAATATTCTAAGTGCATACGTGTAAATTAGCCTAATTAAAAATTTATACATTGAAAAAAAATAAACACCATAATTAATGTTTGTTGTATCGAGCAAATTCTTAAAAAATTCAGTTTCCCAAAAAAGAAATTTAAAATTTACAAACATAAATTTAAAAACATAAATCTTTAATTACGCAAAACGAATTTTAAAATATATAATCAACCTATTATACCTATACCGTGTACATAATAGTCATTCATTTGATTAGAAAAATTCCAATTCTATCAAAATTTCTTTTCTTTTCAATGAGCTAATCACTTTTTTTCATACTTTGTTCTGTTTGCATCTGTTACATATATAAATCTATGGATATCGCCATAATTTATAACCTAGCCATAATTTGTAATATTTCCTTACTTCAAATTATAAATAATGTCTCTACCAAATATTACGAAAATTCATCCAGCTCTTTGGCCTAAATTGAGTAACGAGCAATTTTCATGGCATTAGTATTTTAGGCAACCGAAGGGGTACATGCCTAAGATGATATATTAATCTCCAACGTATTTTATATACATGCAAAATATGGTAGTTACAGAAATACTAGGTAATAAGCAAAACGACTAAGACCAATGAGGCAAGAAATATGCCTGACAAAAAAGAAGATTGATATATCTACACTAAAACAATGCAATAATCTGAATGTTATTAAAAATACTAAACATTTGTGCTCAAACATACCACCGAGGAAGGGGATATCGTTCGCCCACATAGCACTGTACAGGACATCTGTGATCTCATTCTTCTGGATAATCTGCACCGGTGGCACTTGGATCATAAGATCATAGCAAATGAAGTGCCCAAAACGCACACCAAAATCAGTGTCAAAGATGCCAACTGCGTTCCAATCTGGAGAAGCATACAGGTTTGGTGTTGTATCCATGAACTTTTTGCGGTACCTGTTTAAGGCATGAATTGAAGTGTTATGAGAATAGGTTTTAACTTCTACAATCAAAATTTATCAATAATATTTTTTCTTGGTGTAAAAAGGTGTTTAACTCTTTATTCCATATCTCAATCTCATGATAGAAGATGAAAGTATAAATACTTTTAGAATTGATGGATCAATGTTTGGAATAGACTAAAGTTTCATCATAATCTTATATCTTATCTGAAATAACTTGGATTTTTCGGTGTATTTTAGTCAACTCTGAAAATGTTTAATAGTCTTGATCAAACTTAGGAAATTCAAAATATCACCATAAACTTAGATTAACCTTTTTTCTATTTGTTTTATAATAAAGTGTTTTTAAATATCATACTATATCATTAAAATTTTTAGATATTAACTGAATGCATTAACCAACTTCAAAGGATTTCTTAAGGTTTAGCTATTTTGCAGCATTTCTGCGAACATGTATGGATAGTATCAACAAGTCTAATTTCATTTTAAAATCCCAACCGGACATTTCCTCAGCTGATGGTTTTTCTAATTATGACTCTTCCTGACATACCATAAGTTCCAATTTTGTCTTAAGTGTGGATTATAAACTTATTTTTAAAATCAAATATAACGTGTTGCAGTATATATACTGGAGGTTACACAATTCAACAGAACACATCCATTAAACGAGTAACTAGATGGAATACTATACTAATAATAACGAAATAACTTCCCAGTACCACTAATAAATCTATTAATTCTATATTGTTGTTTTCCAAGTTTTATATTTTCCCATGTCCGCAATTATAGTATGATATTCTTATAACGGTAAAAGAAGATGTGTATGTCTTACTTGAAAGTATTACAAGTACTTGTAAACAAAACCAAGTAATATTTAACCATGCTAAGGATATCTGAATTCGCAGCATTTTTATAGAAATCCTAAAAATTGTAATATTTTATCCAACCCAAAAAAATATTGAAACTTTTATGTTACACGCAACTTTGATTCCTCTCATCATGACCTATTTTTCACTTTAATTCTCTAAAGAAGTATTCGTAAAATTTTAGATGATGTTAAATGTTAATTTATTCATTACTTATCAATAATATATCCATCTCTATCGAAGATGAAGTTGGTTACGAAGACATATTCTCCGCTTCCACGACACTCAGGATTCTTCACTTTGTCATCCTGCTCGCTGCAATTGAGCAGCTCATATATGTCGATCAATGCATACAGTTTATTCTCACGAGCTGCGCAAGATAATCGTGTCAGCACCTACGGTATATTTTTTTGTAAAAACATAGCATTAATTTAATGAATTTTCTGGTTTAAAAACAAGGAAAGGTGTAGAAGTTTATCTCCTAGAGAGTCTTCGCAAATTGAACATTTAAAATAAACAGTAACATGACAATATAGTCTTAGTTACTTTAAAAATTATTGTGGAAAAACAACTGAATACCATCAAGTAATAACACTGAATTTAAAAAAGATTCATTGTTATTTCCACTTCGCAGCGTTATGTATATATATATACATAACAAAGAATCATGGTGAACATGGTGGTTCTAAAAAACATAAGAATTATGATAGAAGAAACAAAAGTTAAATAGACAGTAATATATGTAAGTGATAACTTATGTATTTACATTCTTTTCAAATTTTCAAAGAACTATTTGTCACCTTACACTTAATATTTGAAAAATAACCTAATAAAAAATTATTAACGTCTTTACAATTTATGTGAAGTATTTGTAAGAAATGACTAATTAGAACTATAGAAATTAATGTAAATGAAATGAAAAAAATTATATTATCAATTGTAAAATAGTTTTTATATCTAAGAAAAATTATTGATTACGACTATTTTTAAAAAAAAAATAATGAAAGATATAAAACATAAAAAATCTCATCTTTCATAACATTTACATTTTTAACTTCATATAATGAGTTCTTGCAATAATTTCAACGCATATTATTTCACAGAGTCAAAAAGTTTTCACAATCTTTAAATATCTTTCAACAACATTTTATACCTGTGATGGCAAACGTTCAAAAGCTCTCATCGTTGCTTTTATAGACTATAATTACAAACAGTTAAATGTGACCGTCACATTTTACATAATGCAATCTTTCATCATCTGTAGTTTTACTTATTTACAGTCAAGAATGTAAAAGCAAAATATGAAACTTTCTTAGCGACAGTAACAACATTTAGCTATTGTGTTGTCTGCAACACTTCCTAATATCCAATTCTTGCCATGAAATTCTCCCTGGTGTTTTAAAAACAAAAAAGGACAAGAATGGAGCACTGTTTGCTGGAAATTATGAAGCCATTGACTAGCAATTGAGAATTAAAAATTGTAGGGAAAACGTGTATAATATGCATGGCAGAAGGTAAATTTTTTTCATTGGAAGCCCAAGTCCATTCTAAAGATATTGTAACTTTGCTACATGTGCAATAACTTGGTGATTTTGCAACTGACATCTTTAATGAATTTCATTGCAGCTTATCGACTCATGGTGCTACACATAAAGAAATGGGAAAAAGGTTTTAAAGTGTTATTATCACTGTGAGTTAACACGTTTTTATCACCGCGAGGTAATCTAGACTGAAAAATTGATTATTCCATGAAAATAACAGCGCATTATTGGAACTATTTCATTATTTATACAGTAGAGATTACCAATAACATTTTATACAGGAAGTCAAAGTGCAGTTGTAATAAAACGATAAACTTTAGATAAAAAAGCTCCATTTTCTTTCACAAAATTTTGAAAATGGTTTAAATTTTGTTTTCATTGAAATTCAAATACTGGTGGCCGTATTAAGCACAAATAAGTGACTATTCTTGAGGAATTTTTTATTTTGGAGAAATTTTTTAGCAAATTTTGCCAAATTTTCATCCGGTATTGGTTTTCATTTAATTTGTAATAAGTTTTTTATCTAAATTTGTGGAAATTACGTTAAAGGAGAGTAGTCACAAAAGTTTAGCTAATAGGAAATTTTAAAATATATCTAGTGACTATTTTTCATTTTTAAAATTCATTTTATAAATTTCTACAGATCATAATGTTCAGAAATTACTAAAAAATGTATATCCTTTCATTTGGTAACTAACAAACAGTGAAATTACCATGGGTGTTACATTGCCTTTGTTCTGGTTAAATAGTAATGTGACATAATAATACAAAACGTGGAGGTAGTGATCCACAACGTGTTTGTTTGCTTCACAATTTAATAATATTTGTGTAAATATATGAGTTTATCCGGTTTTCTTTTTGACCTTTGGTCATCGAAACTGATAAATTAGTAAAAAAGTACACTTTAGTAAGAAGACTTTTGGTAAAAATAAAATAATAATACTCTTCACGTAATATACTTACTTTTATATGTGCTACCCTTAGTAGCTTGTTCTACCCAAAAAGCACTGCATGCCGCTGGTTGTTATTTCAATTTACCATAACCATTAAAAACATAAAAGAAAAGTAAACAAATAAGATAATGTAATCTACTCGAACTCTGCCTTTGTTTATTTGATCACTAGTTACAGAAAAACCAACCCCATGAAGTTATTTTATGAATAACTTCATGGGGCTGGTTTCTCTGCTATTTTCCTGAATGATTTCATATTAGGGCCTGTAGAAGTTTTTAAAGTGAATATGTAGTCACCTCACCTATTTTCGACTGATTTTTTTATCAGTTGAACTTTTGCGACCACTCTTTTCAGTATAGAATTTTTAAACTTCAGATAAAAAAATTATTAACTCGCGTGAGCGTGTTGCGGACCAATTATTTTTGATTACAAAAAGACTAAATGGTAAGTTGGATAAAAAAAATAAAAAGAACACAAAGAAAATTACATATAAACCAAAAACATAAAAATTTGGTAAAAATTAGTAAAAAAATTAATTGATCCAAAACTAAAAAAAAACCTGAACATAACAGGGTGTGGTGAGCCGGTCCTACCCTATTTTGCTGTAAGAATGTAAACTATGCTGTACTAAAAATCATTCTACGTGTGAATTGTGATACAGTATATGCTTACAAATTTCATATACTAATTCATATTCAAATATATTTGTAGAGACCAATAATATTACCACCCTCGTGTAAAGTTTACAAATAGAGAAAAAAATTATTAAATGTCAGTAAACATGATGTATAACAAAATAGGGTAACCATTATTTATTTCGCCAAAATATGCAATAATTTTCCATCGATATAGTGGAATTATGACAAAACAAAAATACGTATTGTACCTTCACTTAAAAGTTGCCCCAAATTCATTTACAGTACAGTTCATTTATTTAAGACGTGTCGTCGCATAATAGCAGAAATTTTATCAAAGCATTATTCTGTAGTAAAAATGGTAAACATTTATTTTTTTCATTTGCCCACCCCTGCCTAAGTTTAACAATTTCAGTAATGGTTAAGTATTTTAAAGACTTCTTGCTACCTGGGAGCAGCGGTAGTCAATCATTTGTACTACAGCACAATCAGTATGTTAGCCTGTTAATAATGCATAGAAAACCCATGTCCTATTAGACTTACTTGCTCTAATTATACGGCCCGCAAAGAAGACAAAATCACAATCTCTTTTAATACTGATTGGCATAAATTTAAGATCTAGTAAAAAATGTTTCAAGTTCATTTTTTTAGATGACTGCATCCAAAACATAGTTGTGCTTATCTAAATCGACAATGGTGTTTCAATTCATAAACACATTCAGTGTTGTCACTTGAAATCTGAGTTTTATAAAATATTATCTCTAGTTAAATTACATATTGTTAAATTACATATTATAAGCCAAATATAAAAAAATCGGGTTGCGTATTAAAAGTTTTAGATATAAAAAATAATCCATAGTTTGAATTAGGCCAGAGTATACTATCGTTTAAATAGATGCCAGCAAATTCTAGAAATATCAACCGGACACAATCATAAAGATTTTTCATATTATTGTTATAAATTTGAAGAAACTGGGTAATTGGATAAAATGTTAATAAGATGTTTTTGACGTTTTATTCAATTTTAAGTTTTAAATTTAGTTAGAAAGGGACGAAAGGTTACAAGTCAGATTATCAATTTTTTGTATTTCATTTAAAGTTGCTTCCCACGGCATTTGACCGCATGGACCGTGCTGAGCTGCGCTGATTGTAACCAGCACATGCATCAGTGTAACCTTGAACGGACACATCACCATGATGCTTGTTAGCCCAGTTTGGTTTCAAGTGAGTATGATCGTACAGTCACCCGTGCACACTACCACGGGACATCCTGCGGCACGTGGTGGTTTATGGGTCATGATGCTTTGTGTGTATGGGCACATGCCTCAGGCGAATCTGTGTTAACTCGGGCAGTAATCTTCTCACTAGGCCTGGTGGCATATGCAAGCATGCCCAATTTGGATTCAATTACCATTCCGAAATGCTATATGAAGAAATCAATGCTTTTCTACAACCGCTTTTGTATTATTTAATGAGTTCTATTTAATCACCAAACAAGGAAGAAAAGACATTGGTGAATGTTATCATATAATAAGAGCTTTCGCAAAGCTTGCTTGATTTCACATAAAATAAAAAATTCTAAAATGTTTTGGTTTGACCACTCCATATTCACTCTGCACATGACAATATAGTACAATGGTATAGTCGAAATATAAATTATCAAGTTGCAACGTGTTTGCCCACACCACCGAGTCAAAGCGGATTGAGCACACCATCACAAGTCAGTCCACTATGCATCGGGCTATTTTCTTTCCTGAGCCTGAGAAATACGCGGTGCAGACCGTGAGAAGTCACTATTTCAAGTTAACAACTATTGGTAGATCAGCCAGCCCGCCCTGTCAACAGTCTTCCCACGGCAAGTTGACGTGAGCTAGCCAAGCGCAGACCTTGAAACTACTAACACCAGGGGAAGGCAACATTAAAAAGAGGCGAGAACATTGCTGATGGATGTCTTCTAACAGACAAATAAATTTATCACAAAAAATCTAAAGCATGCTGAAAGAGAAAACCTCTAATGTACTTTTATTATCCTTTAATACATCATGTCATTTTGCTAGACATAGAAATTAACTTCTTCAACTTTAGTTTGTCTTTAAAACAAAGTAAGTAATGCTCACCCGCCAAGATACTTTAAGTTCAATATATTCAATTTTTATAATATTAAATTTGGTAACATAAACAGTTACTCTTCAAAAATTTCATAAAATGTAAAATATGACAAATGGTATGCAAACTGCTTTCCAAAAATTATAAGAAAAAAATTTGTTTTCGTATATTTTTCTGACCAAGAGTTACTTGCTCTGTGGTAAAAGGTTTCTTAGAATAAATTGGCATCACACCTTTATTGCTTTGTCTATTACATAATAAATCTATGTATTTTGAAAGTGTGCCATGTTATTACGATGTATGTGAATGACGCTAGCTCGAGGTGGAGAAATCTTTAATTAACACCATGAGACATAGCTCTAATGCTCTCATAAACTGGTCATAAGACGGTAGGAAATCCATGTGGTCGGGAATATATTATATACAGTTAGTCTTTTCATACTATACTTATCTTGGCTTTACCCACAATGAAGCTTTTGAAAGGATACCTCATTTTAAATGTTTATTTAAAATTAAGTATCCTTTTACATTACATTATGGTTTTACATTTTACAGTTGACAGATACCTATAATAAGAATAATTCGTACAAATAAATTTTTATTTCTGTTAAGGGAGATTTTTATCAGACTGACTTTTGTTCATACTTTATACTGTTTTGCATGCTAATGAATGGCCATACAATAGAAGAGTATCCACATTTTATACTGAGTTGTAAAATGTACCAGGCAAACAAATTAAAGTGTTCATTAATTTTTCATCATTCTTAAAGAACTGTATTTTATCAACGAGTTTTCTAAACATAATAGGAAAAAATACTTAACATTTTCTAGATAATCACTTTGTTAAGTATTTTTTTAGTGTGTAATATGCTATATAGTTTTATTTCTAATGACGAAAGTCGCCGAATAAAATCTTATGTACCTACATGTATATAAGTCATTCATAGGATATGATCCAATAAATTATTGCCAGCGCAGGCTCTCAAATTGTTTAACAAATTTCAACTTTCCTACTACAATCAATAGACTTCCTCGCACCAAATTGATGTATACCATCAAAACAATAAACTTGAAAATTACTCGTAATTATTTGTAATGATTTTACATTACAAATAATTACAAGTGATTTTGATGAAATGTTTTAAAGTTATCAAACATTTAAAAATATATCAAATTATGTTACGTGACAAATAAAACAGATCCTAGTTAAATTTGTCCACACAAGTAGGACAAGTAACGATTTTCGAGATTAATTTTTTGGTTTAGTAAGCAAATTTTCATGGTTTTCGTTTGAAATTCAAAACTATTGATCAAAACATTTCTTCTTACAAAATTATAAAAACGTTACTTATTAATAAAGATTGTTGGTCATTAACCTCATGGTAGGTGGTCGTGTCATCACACGGAGCTGTCCTGTTATGTTGCCCTGGTACAAATGGGATCGGAATGGCTTCACCTGATGTTAGACATAGCTCAGGAAACACAATGATGTCTACATCCTAAAAGTAAATGAAAGACATTTCAGAATGGAAATCATTGTAAACATTTCAGAATGGAAATTTCCATTTTAACTGTATCTTTTCCAAAAATTATCCAATTTGAATAATTTTTTCGGTGTTTTCTTACTAAAAACTTGTACAAGGATAATAAAATACAATGAAAATATATATTGGGAACAAAAATTATAACAGAAACTGAAATCAAGGTCACATCGTATTTTCGCAGTCCGGTACATCCTCCGTATCAGCAAAATAATTGTTATCGTCACTATTATCACTATCACTCAAAATTTGCATTTTGCCAAATTGTGAGCGCACCACAATGTCACTCCCACTATCACTTTCTTCACAACTTGAAAAACGATCGTTTTCACTTGAATTATTTTCGTATTCCGACATTATGGGTTAAAAATTTTCTTTTCCCGGATCTTTTTTATATTGTAATTAGTAATAATATTATAATTTGACCTTTATGTAACACGTAAAAAGATAAAAAATTAGCGAAGCGTGCGAGCGACCTCCTCTACCGCACGCTAAACAGCAACTGATTTCGCTAGCGCCATCGCACTTGTGGCAAGTTTAGTTAGTACGCACACGAGCGCGATAGCGCTCGTCGGCACTTAAACGGTTAATAAAAAGTTTTAACATAACATGGTTTCCCTGGAATGTTTTCTCATCACTAATGGTAAAAAATAAAAATGCCCTAAACTGTATTTCAACTTCTTCTCTTTACTTATCCTGTTTCGTCTAGCACATCATGTCGGTTCAATTTAGCTGCTTTTTAAGCATTATCAAGAGCCATACCATGTAGAAGTAATCCATCATAGCATGTTTGCGCATAGACTAAAGCCGATTTAATCGTGCCATCAAAATTCTATATCCCACTGTTACTATTCAAAAGTTCTTTAGTAAGCAGAGTTATTCCTCACCCAAAAATTGCCCAAACAAATATCACAAAGCAGTACATAGTTTGAACCCAGTTGTTCCTCATCAAAAATTGCTCACACTAATATCACAAAGCAGCACAAAGTTCGAAAGTAAAGCCAAATTTGTAGTGAGGCGTAGGAAAAACAAGAAATAGGATAAGCGAGCTAGTTCTACATATTATTTAAATCCCACCCTAATGCTAACTTCAAGCCACAGTAAAGGAAACAAGTATTGGCGTTATTATTGTCTAAACAATGACAAAGCTAGTACCTGTTTTCTTTCTCATTCACACAAAAGAAATTATTATTTTGTTCTCTATCATACACTGGAATTCATTCTGAGTGTCATTATTATCGCCAGCATTAACTTAGTAGGCGGCTAGTAATTTTTGTGATTTATAAAATTTTTATTCAATTATTTGTTGTTTCATATTTCTTTTATTTTGTTAATAAATCAAGCTATTATTATTTCAAAACAAGAGGGAACTCTCTTGCATTGCAATAACAATCACTTGATTTCTAAAAAAACAATTTTATTCATTTTGACGTTGTGAAATCCACTTGAAAAGAAAGGATGAGGTTTATTGGGGTCTTAGTGCATATTTTTTTCCCCAAAGGGTGTCTTAACTTTAGTTAATAAAGATTTGGATTTTTATTTAAGACAAATTTCTTATTACCAAAATCATAATAGGCGTTAAAAAAATAATACTTCAATAACAAAAAAACAAGGCTGAAACCATCTCCCTATGATCTTTATCACCTTTATGCATAGGACATATGGCAGACTTATTGCTGAGCAATCTATTTCAGTCAATCATAACAATTGGTATTGAAATTTAGTTGGTAGACTGTAAGAGATTTTACAAAGAAAATTCTTTATAGTGCAATAGACAAAAAAATATATATAATTATAAATAATACAAACTGTTTACATGATTTGGGATGGGAAAGACAGGAAAGGACAAGGGCACAAAGGAAAATGTTTCTGGAGAGACAGGACTTTTTCACTCGATTTTTGAAAATATTTAGGGATGTGATTTTCCTGATGTCAGGATACAAGTGATTCCAAATTTTTGCTGCTTGGACAGTGAAGGATTTTTTGTTAGTGGTAGAGCTATGTTTAGAAATAATTAAGGTGAGTGAACTTACAGATCGTAGCCCAAGGCCATGAGCAGACAAATCTTTAAATTTGCCAGTAAGATAATTTGGACTCTAAGGATTTTTTAATACATTAAAAAGAAGTGTAAATATATGAACTTGGCGTCGATCATGGATCTTCAGCCATTTGTGAAGTGAATTCAAAAATTCAAGGAATTCAAAAATATGTTGTTTCTGACATGTTTTCTGAGGCCAAAAATGTATCGCATGCATAAATTTTGAAGACGTGCCAACTTGTACAAATATTCTTCATCAAGATCAGGATAGCACACATCTCCATAACCAATTAGTGGTAATAGGAGTGTTTGACAAAGGCAGATTTTCGTTTTAGTCAGTAGACAATTTTAAAGACGTTTCAAAGACTGTATCCTGTTGAAAACACAACGACTAACATCATTTTCTTGAGGACGCCAACTAAGATTTTGATCAATCAGTAGGCCCAGGTTTTTAACAGTTGATGTATATGGTATTATTGTACTATTTAGCACTAAATTCGGTAAACTAGGTAGGTTTACTTTAGAAATCAGTCTTTGACTAGCAATAATGATAGCTCGAAACTTGCTTGGGTTAAACAGGACCCATTTCCCGAGCCCACTGATCTTGATATTTTTTTATAAGGAATGGAGGTCTGTATGCGCATAGATTTGTAGGTAATCAACAAAGAGATGATAATTGCTACAGATATTTTTAACAACATCATCAGTGAAAACTGAGAAAAGGAGAGGAGTTAGATCTCCACCTTGAGGTAGTCCAGCTGTAAGATCAGTCCACTCAGAATACGTATCTGACAACTTAACACATTGCCTGCCTCCACGGAGATATGAACTAAACTACTCAAGTGAATGTTGGGATATATTAAAATGTTACGATAGATTATACATTCTTAAGCTACAAACAAACCTATATGTTTGATCTGGTTGTGGAGCTGGAATACACACTGTATTTGATGTTAGACATCTTCTATATGACCCTGACTGGTCCATAGTATATAAACTTAATTTTGAGGGTGAATTTAAACTCTTGCCAAGACTTAAATATATGCTATTGCCGCAGAAACACTTATTTCTAAATACCATAAACATACCAACTAAATACCATCAATAAAATAACCTACAAAAGTTTAATCAAGTTCCACGAGAAACTCCCAAATTCTATATCAATTTACCGTCCAAGATAGATTTAAGTCTACAGCATCGTTGATGCAATTTTTATACTCTTGGTTTTGTTAACAAATCTTACATTTTAATTCTTGAATCGTACAGAGTTCAAGTATATGTTACAAAACAGTCTTAAAAATATATTTTTTGTGACTGAAGATTTTCAGAGTTCATTTGAATTAATTACGTTTAATTTATGAGAGACGATAAAACATAATACCCATAACTACGTGTGATTTATGAGGAATCATAATATGGAATACTTATAATTATGTGTGACTTATGAGAGAATATAAAAAACGGAATACTGATTATTTTGCATATATTTTGGTAGAGTTTAAGACTGGTTAATATTTGATATTTAATTAATTCTAAGCAATTGTTAAAAATGGGTCGAGAGTTGTAATTTAAATACCTAGTGAGAGGCAATATTGTAATTATTATAAATATTGTACACACTTACAATATTGTAAAGACTACAAGCTGGTCTTGTACAATTTATGAGTGAACATATTTCTCTAATATGGTCTAAAGTTTTGTTTATTTACAGAGTTTATACTTTATAAAAATTTTTTTTATTTTATTTAAAAAGTAAATTCAGAAATAATTATAAGGTTCACAATTAAATGAAACTACGTGATGTAGTATTGTTTCTACTTTCTTTAATTTCTTTACCACGACCTAGGTTTCGTTGTATTACAACATCTTCAGGTGGGATATTAGCAAAGATACTACATCACGTAGTTTCATTTAATTGTGAATAATGAATTTCTACAAAATTAACGCCAAATATATTCAATAATTATAAGGTTGTTTAGATATAATTAAATTCAAATTAAACAAATTTTATTCGATAATAACATTTTTTGCAATTGATTAACCTCTAATGACAGTTTACAGAGTTTTGAAATATAACAAAATTTTTTAGAAACAAGTAAAACCAAATCACGCAAGTGGCGAATGCTCCATGTTGCATATACTTTAATGAAATTGACCTCCTTAATATTTTCAGGAGGTCAATCATGAGCCACGTACATTATAGCCACGGGCATTAATATCAAAAGAAACATAGAACTTATTAAGTCTTTTTTTCTTTCTTGAATAATTAGGTATACTATTGTAAGCTATACACTATTGCACTATCCGTGACGGCATGATTGAAGATTGAGAAAAAGTGTCTACCTCAAATGCATGTCGTAAAGCAAGTATACATTTTTATTATTCATCCCATATTTAGTAGTACGCAAAACGTAAATGAAAAGTTAAAGTCATATTCATACATTTCATATGATAGAATTATCCGTTTCATCATGTAATAAAAATATAATTATAATTTCATAATATAATAAAAATTATATTTTTTTACAATTATAACTTATAATAACAATAATTTTTTTACAATTATAACTTATAATAAGACACATACTTTGGTTTAGAAATCAATAATATCTCTTGTCACAAGTTATTATTTCACATGATTAAAATTTTGTTATTTATTGCAATATGTATTTATTTTAATATATAATAAATAACTTATAAAAGTTAACTAACTTTTTTAAATAACTAACTTGTTAAGTAAAGTTAGGTATATGAATACATTTAAGTGCACATTGTATTTCTGTTAAACTATTTATGAATATTATATCTCACCATGAAAAGTGTAAATATATTGCTTAATATATATTTTACTGATATAATAAATATACATTTTAAAATACAAAGTTATTATTGCAACTGATTGTTATTTGTCAAGAGTTCCTATGAACTTTATGTAGACCCAACTACATGTCATAAGATGGTCATAAGTACTTAACTGTGTTTATATGAACTTTTTATAGACCCAATTCCATTTTGTAAGTTTTTTATAACTACTTAAGTGTGTTCATTATATATGGTATTATTTTGAATGCATTCGAAATATTGAAAAATAGCAGTTGAGCTGGTAAGGCGTGGAGGACACGTAACAACGTAAAAAATCCCTGTATCGAAAACAGGTTCATGACATACCCCAATAGTTTTGGAAGACCTAATCAATGATATTCTATACAGAGATTCTCGATTACAATGAGCAAAATGAAACGTGAAATTCGCAGTGGTAAAGTAATTGGTAATAAACTTGAAAGGTGATAAATAACTTAACTGCCTGCTATGGATTGATAATATATAATAATCTGAAAAACTTTTTTCTCAGTGATCCTGAGAGTTGGTGCATATGTTAACAAAAATAAATTTTTACCACCATTCCAAATTAAAGCTATGAGAAACAGCCATTTTCAGGGAATATTTTACCAGGTTTAGGGACATAAACAAAAATTTGCTACACAATAATGGTTCCGGACAAAAATAGGTTATGAATTGGTCACTGCACAAAATACGGCTGGAATTGCTTGTACGAAAATACATTTGGAATTGCTCACCACCGAATAGCTGGTTATGGCCATCCCTCTTATAATAGCTAGATGAGGCCACCCAACAGAAATATGGTCAGATAATGGCACAAATCTATATGAATCAAACAATAGCTGTGGCGGGCGATCAACAAGGCAACAGAAGAGCTAGTGAGTAAGAAGATGATCTGCTTGCATTTCATTCTGTCTGGGGCTCCATTCATGGGTTGCACTAGGGACGTGACACTAAATCATCCTACACTACACTAATCATACTACTGTAACTAACCTGATATAAAACTCTGATCGTTACGCCCCGCAATGATCTTTTCTGTCTAGCTGAGCTGCACTCCTATTTTTACGGCAATGGCTGTAAAAGGCCGTTTTATCTTTTAACAATATCTATAATAGAAGGATGGATATACAGAAGCCACGACTCAGTCCTAAACCGATCAGGTCATTCTCCGCCAACAGATAGATGCAAACATCACAACAACCACAGTAACCAAGATGACGACTGTGCGGCTGCAGGTTCATAATCCCTGGGGTGATAATCGACGGTCGCACAAATGGATCATAAGTAGGTATATAAGAGACGTTACAGATCAAAAATCAGTTCAGTTCCCTTGACTTCGAGTTCAATTCAGTTCGCGGATCAGTTCACATGAGTTCGAGCTCCAGCAATTCACTTTAGTACACAGTTCGAAAATTCAGTAATTCAATAGTGATAGTCGACCATGTAAACAATTATTTAAATAATAAAAAAATAAGTGATAAGGAAATTGTCTTCTTTCTGACAAAGTAATTGACCCAGCCCTCCCTCTCTCCAGACTTCATAGTCAACAGCAAGAAATCTGGTGAGCATTGAATAAATTCTTCCGATCCGGCAACAGTAAAGGGCAGGGCTGTTACTGCCTGCCTACTGTTCCCCACAATGACCTCTACTTTCTAAAAAGTTGATTGTTACCTGTTTAGCATTTTCCATTTTCAGTAAAGTTTAAGTGAAAAATTGAAGTGCTTCAAAATAAGCCTAAGAACATATCCATACATGTTAAAACGAGATGGGAATTAAACCATGGTGCTAATCACTATTTAAGTAATAAAAAAATAACTGACAAGGAAATTGTCTTATATCTGACAAGGTAATCGACCCAGCGAGTTCTCTCCAGACTTCATAGTCAACAGCAAGAAATCTGGTGAGCATTGAATAAATTCTTCCAATCGGGCAACAGTAAAAGGCAGGGCTGTCACTGCTGCCTGTTGTTCCACACAATGACTTCTACTTTCTAAAAGGTGATTGTTACCTGTTGAGCGTTTTTCATTTTCAGTAAAGCTTAAGTGAAAAAATTAAGTGCTTTAAAATTAGGTTAAGAACACGGTTAAAACAAGATGAGAACTAAATCCTTGTGCTAACCACTGTTTATCAGAAACTTCCAATGAGACAAAGACTGCCGAAAAAAGGAATTTTTTAAATTGTAGGAATTCTATAAGAGAAAAGTTCTGATTGCACATTCCCAATTGTGGTGCTTTACCAGTGGCGGATTAACACATTTGCCGCCAGTAGGCTGTTCAAATTTTGCCGCCCCTTGTGATCTCTGCATTTCGATACCCTACACGGAGAAAATAAGGTGGAAGAAAATGTCAAATTTTATAATTAAAAAACTAAAAAATGTTGTATATTTTTATTGGACTTACAGTTTAAAACAATATTCCTATTAAATTATGTATTAAGAATCCGCTTAATGATGATAATAAAATCAATTAAAATATAAAACTTTTAAATTACCCTTTTGCGTAATTTTATATTCGCAAAATCGATCAATTAAATCATCGTATTAAATATTGTTCATAAGTTCTGACTCTATGCACAAAAGAGCCCCCTACGACGACCCGCTCGTGCCCTGTGCTCGTGCGCCCGCGACGTCATTTTGACCAGACACTCAGCGAATGGTCATGTCATTCGTTACTGCACCGCAAATACGTAGTATAAAAAAAGTATTAGCAGATTGACAAACGTCCAATACCCCACTTTGACAAATTAAGCAGTGAAACCTAATAACATTTAAGTAGGTATTTTTTTATTTCTGGAAGAAAAAAAAATTTTTGGGGCCGAATTTGCCGCCCCCTAAAATCCGCCGCCGCCCTAAGCTTCAGCCTACTGGTAAATCCGCCACTGTGCTTTACAGTGATAACTGATGAGAGATAAAGCATTTTCTTCAATTGATTTTGTCCAAAATATCAATTTGGAATTAAAAAGAATACAAATTTTGCTAAAACTAATTACTAGTTTAAAATACCATAATCAGCAATTACTTATACATTCAAAAATTAATATATTCTAACCTTGCTTACCTCTACAAAGAGAATGCAGCGCTTCTAACTAATGACACTTCACAAAGGAATTTGAAGCCCCCGTCAAGATTAAACTCAATATTGGAGACTTGCTTCTTAATATTATTTGTGACTTTTAACATTTATAACTTCTCATGACATTGTAATAGTTATGAAAACCTATATTGGCTAAACATTAAGCGATGATGTGCACACAAACAATCAAACCACTCAAGTTAATAAAGAAACTACCATCAGCTACTAAATGATTCTCCTTAGAGACAGTTTTTATTATGCATGTACATATGTAAATAAATTCAATAAATCTATAATTGATTCACTATTTACTATGTCTACTTTATGGAATGTTCATGTAGACGCCCTTTCACTTCCATGAAGAATTCACTTCATTCGATTAAGTCCTATATGATGCTAGATAGGGAGTAATACACCAGAATATGGAAGTATGTGTTACTGTAATAGTTTTAATTTAGCTCCCACAAAATTATGGAATAATCTCCCCCACCTAGGGATGATTCAATACAAGTATTTGATACTTTTGATTTACCTAGTACTTTAATATCGAATCATTCTTTTGATACATATGCAGTATCGAAAGAAAAGTATTTGTATCGAATAGATTTGATTTGCAATGCATTGTACAACAAATAGTGTGCTGTGAGACAAATTAAAAAAATTTAAATACGAAATAATACTCCGGTAATTCAGTTTCAAAACTGGTTGCTGATGTTAAGACAAGGTGGAATCCAACCCTTTTCATGTTGGAACGTTTCTTACATTTGAGAAAAGTGATATCAGAAATAGTGAATGCAAGCGGTTCACTACTCAACATGCAAACTGCTTTTGAGATGGAAGTACTAACCAAATTTTAAAAGCCTTTTGAATACGTCACAAGAGGAACATCTGGACGAAAGTATGTCACACTAACCAACATATTGCCAATGATTGTTTGCCAATCGAGCTTTATGATATCACACCAGTCTCAATTGTTGTCAAAGAATGTAAGGATGTTTTATTGAAAGAGTTGAAGAAAAGGTATGAGGCGATAGAATAAAATGATCATGCAGCCATTACTACTCTATTGGATTCAAGATTTAAAAATCTGCCTTTCCAAGATCCAGCATCATGCAAGCGAGCCATATAAATACTTAAAAATATGGTTCATGAAAAAGGCTGCATTGCAGGTATTATATTACAAGGTAGCCAATTAAATCAGGAGCGGATACTTCTTCGTCTAGTATAACACAGGATTACAACTTTTGGAAACATCATAAAGAGCTAGCACCACAGCTACATAAAAAAGAAAACACACCAAATTGACAAAGTATCTCTTTATTTGTCAAGCCCTGCAATATCTTTAAAAACAACCCACTTACAGAATGGGAAGACATGAAAGACATTTTTCCTTATTTTTACTCAAATCAACAATATCTTATAATTGTTGCAACATCAACATCAACATGTGCCTAGTGAATGTTCATTTTCAGAAGTACGACTATAACGCAAAATAGAAATAAGTTATCTCCTAAATCTCCACAGCAATTGCACTTTTTGGGAAACCTAATATATATAAGGTAACATTTAGTCCAAGGATTTTTGGTAATAGAGAAATAAAAGTATTTAACCTGTTTTATTGCACCACATAAAATAAACAGTCAAGTTAAATATCACATAACCTACTCTTACTTCATTTGCATAAATAATTTGATATGAGTATCGGTACTTTTAGAATACTTGTATGCATAGTATCGCAAGACGTTCTGAGTTCTTGATTGCAAAATGTGTGAGTCATTTGAGTAGGTATCGATACAATGATGGTATCAGAACATCCTAAACCCCTTCTATTAGATATTAATAGCTGCTAACTACCCTTTTTAGAATTTTTTTAATTTACTTAATTTTTTAACTTATATTATACTTACTCTTTCATTACTTTTTTTACTTTCATATCATTTTGATTTGCGATTGTTGCAGTCATTTATTAATTTGCATCTTAGGTACATGAAGACATCATTGTTACTAGGTCAAACTATCCCAGTCAACAACAACAATAAAATTGAAAATCAATGTTCATAGTGAGATGACGAGTAATGTTCATCACCAAACTTAAAAAAATATTTGCAGAGAAAAAGTCGGTGAGTAATTGAAAGAAAAGCATCAAAAATATATTAGAGGTATTTTGTAAGTTTTCTGGAAATTGTATATCATTTTTATATTCCTAATTTCTCTCATCACTATATATATGCAAATAGTACCTGCAATGCAGCCTTCTTCATAAAGTCAATATAAGCTTCGAGATTCACTGTCGTATTTAATTCAAAATGATATTCAACAACAGCGGCAGTGTAGTATGATGATTCCCGTGTCGAGCGCTGTGAGAAAGAAAAAATGTTAATGAAAGAAGTTACATTTACACATCGAACTAAATTATTATAGAAAATTTAAATCTGTCTTTTCGTTGTGCCATCACCAGAAAACTATAAAATTTCTATTACACATCCGCTGGTAATTTTTAAACTTTTAAGTACCAACTTGGTGTTTACAATTCAGTAATAGAGACTGTCGGAGGCTTTGGTATGATGACCGATTTATATGTGATTTTCAAAGACTGAAATATTCCCTTCCAACTTGAATAACTTCAGTACACAAAATAAATAATAAACCACTTGTTTTATTATTTATTTTGTACACTGAAGTTCTTCAAGTTGGAAGGAAAAATTTTATTCTTTGAAAATCACATTTAAATAAAAAATTCGAGCAACAAGCACTTTTCTAATGAAATTAAAGTCAAGTAAATTTTAAAATTTGTTTTTTGAGCGCTGTCTCAAAGACGGGTGTCTTTAAGACAGATCAGTACTTAAAGGTTAAAGAATCAAGATGAATAACTTAATAATGCATAAGGGAAGTGTTGTTAGTAGTAGCTTGTAGTAGTTCAAGCAACAAGTAGTTTTCTAATGAAATTAAAGTCAAGTAAATTTTAAAATCTATATTTGAGCGTTGTCTCAAAGACGGGTGTCTTTAAGACAGATCAGTACTTAAAGGTTAAAGAATCAAGATGAATAACTTAATAATGCATAAGGGAAGTGTTGTTAGTAGTAACTTGTAGTAGTTCAAGCAACAAGTAGTTTTCTAATGAAATTAAAGTCAAGTAAATTTTAAAATCTTTATTTGAGCGTTGTCTCAAAGACGGGTGTCTTTAAGACAGATCAGTACTTAAAGGTTAAAGAATCAAGATGAATAACTTAATAATGCATAAGGGAAGTGTTGTTAGTAGTAGCTTGTAGTAGTTCAAGCAACAAGTAGTTTTCTAATGAAATTAAAGTCAAGTAAATTTTAAAATCTTTATTTGAGCGCTGTCTCAAAGACGGGTGTCTTTAAGACAGATCAGTACTTAAAGGTTAAAGAATCAAGATGAATAACTTAATAATGCATATGGGAAGCATTGCTTATTTTTTTTTTGGAAACATTTATATGTAAACTGGAAGCTGTTGTCTGTTTATTTTTTCTTTGTGCAAAAGATAGAGAATGTATTAAAACGAAACTTTATTCCATCATTGTGTTATCCTTTATGGTAACACAATAAATACATATTATTACGCTATACCAATGTTAACGTTTAAGCTATATATATATATATATATATAAATATATATATATATATATATATATATATGCATAAATATTAAAGGATAAAAAAACGCAACTTTTATAATGGGACACTTTTAACTCAGCTGAGAGTTATAATAAAAAATAAAAACTTGTGATAACAAAAGAAGTGTCATTAATCCGTGTCATATCCCACAAAATGTGACCTTGAGAGATGAGGGAATACACCATGTAGTTCCTATACAATGTAGCACCAGCCCAATCCATGGAAACTTTATAAGAGTTACCTTTATGGTATGAATGTATGATCGAATATATGACAAAAGTATTTTATTTAATTTACTATAATAATATTACTATACACATACTAGTATACTACTCGAATATTATAGTATGTATATAGTATATATAATTACTATATGCAATATTAGTTATAATATTATTTACTACAACATTCGAAAATGCTTTCGGATTTTTTATCGATATTTTCAATATCAACATTTTTTGCACAAGCCATCATTTCTTTCCACCTTAAGAGACTTTAGAACCGACGATAATATATGAACTATGTAAATAGTATTCCTAAAATTAAATTAACATGAAATAGTGAAAAGGAGAATAAAAGAGAAGTAAGAAAAAAAATACCAACTTGATCTGAAAAAATGATCAGTTCAATCACAAAGAATATGATCACAAAAATAAACTTCATTGCGGTTTGTAGCAGATGAGCAACCTTAACTGATCCCTCAAACTTTGTACTACTGAACGGGCCATGTAAAAGGTAAAAAATCTAAATGCTTCTGAGTGATTGTTATGAATTACTATTCCATTGTACTTATAACGGTAATGCTATTTATTAATATTTGAAAAACAACATTCTAATTACTTACAAAAGGAACACACGCGTAATTAATTAAGCAGCTTGTAAAATATATAATTACTTCAGTGTTAATGACAAAAATTTGCATGCGTGCCATTTTAATGACCGTAATTATTTAACTTAATATAAACGTGAAAAACAAGAATCCATTTTCGCTACTGTGAACATTTCTTCAGATAAAGACTGATTCACAATGGTATGATGATTTATATATTATATTTATATGGATGATGATTTATATAATAGTCTGTAATATTATGTATAGTAATTTCTATATGTAATTTAAATAATAATAAACAAAAAGTCAAGAACTTTTTATTTACCTTAATAAATTATGATGAAATTATAAAGAGTTCAGACCGCCAACATTTTATGTTGTAGGTTTCTAATTATTTTCATCAACTACAATCACGACGAACTATCTTTTATCTTAATATTCGAGAATCTCTTTCAGCCTTAGCAATACAGGACGATTGAAAATTAAGCCACAGCTAAGCCACGGTTCATTTGAAAACATTAGCAATAAACATAACTTAGTCCACAGTTTAACGGCAGTAGAAACTTTAGTCCACCTCTAATCTATCAAAGTAGTAAGTAGACTAAGAATAGAATAGGGAAAAAGATGATAGCTGTCAAACACCTGTATTAGTCAAACAATTGACATTTCGTGTAACACTCTCACTTCAATCAATTTTCTTATATTTTTATATTAATTAAATAACAAGAAAATTGATTGTTTTTAAATTTAGATGAATTTGAGATAATACACACAATATCCATTATTGAAATGAGAAAAAAATATTAAAATTGCAGGTAAATCTATTTATTATATTATCGGAAGAATAATTTAGATTCAAATATCGTTTCAACTTTGTAAAACAATGCCAAAAGTGTAAATTTATATGCAAAATACATCATAAGTTTAGTGAAAGAAAATATAAAGATATATACAATAGGTAAATTTAAAAATGCTAAATTTTAAAACATTTTTATAGTCTACTCGTAATATGGTGGCAGCCCTACTAATAGTAAGATATTGTTTGCTTTATGTGGTGACATTAGCTCAGAGATTCAGGTGTTAACTGCTTTAGGAACATGGTGCCACAATGTTGTACGTAAGAAATCTATAGGAATCATATTTAGATTGTGTAGGTATTGAAATAAATTTGTATTAATTTTAGATTCAAGACGATTAGGATGACCTACACTGGCTTAGTCAATGATCATTTACAAATGTTTGGTATATGCTCTCATATGAAAAGCTTCACACTACATAAAAATGCCAGAAAATCGAGATAAATAACTGAAGTAATGTGTGAATTACACATAATTGCTAGTATGAGAAATATAATAGGAACAATAAATTGTACTTATATATTTATAAAAAAACCCGGTAGAAATATGGCCAAATAATACGTTAATTGCAAAGGATTTTATAGTCTTCGTGTACATGTAACAATTGATACCTATTTATTTCCAATCCAGCCCTATATATTAGGGACATAGTAGCTCATTCATGTAGTAGCACTCACAATGCCAGAATTTTTTGACAAAGCCATATTAAAACACGGCTTGAAGAACAACAATTCCATGGACGCTTATTAGGAGGTTCAGGATACCCCTATACTCCTTATTTGCTTATTTGTTTACATCTATAATAAAGTCAAACTCTACATCTCATGAAGATAGGAATAATAGAGCTCATATTGCAACTAGGACTACAGTAGGACATTCTTTTGGCGCATCTTGGAAGGCGATTATAAGTAAAAATGTTATACACACTTGTATGGGGAGTACTGCACAATATGGCATTAAATATGAATGAACCATTATCTTTGAAGGATAATACAACCCTGAGAGTCCTGTTGAAATAAATGAAAGAGAATCATTAAATTTTAATGAAATAAGGGTAAATGCAGTAAGAACTGCATTTATTATGAAATACTTTTAGATATGTCTTCGTTATTATGTTTAAAAAAAAGTGTTTCAAATTATTCTCTATTAAATGTTTCTTTACTTAACTGAAAAAATTATATTTTTAGTGTGTGCTCCTCTCTTAACATTTTCATAGTTTCTTCTTTGCGCTCCATCTGTAGTTTGTGTTCTTTCAGTTGAAGCTCTTTGGTGAATTCCTTTGCTTCCCTGGACATATCCAGCATTACAGATTTGTAATCTGCATCTGATATACTCTCACTATACCTAGTAAAATAAAATACAGACGAGGTATTGAATGAAAATGGCCCATTAAAATATTTAATTGAAACAAACCCTTGGAGAAATGTATTTAAAAAATAATCGCTATATTCTGATGATTCCTCTCTGGTTACTAGGTGTTGGAATAAATTTTGAACTTTCACAAACTTGCAAATAAATGTATTTATTGTATTATATAAACATTATGGAGAAAACCTTTTTTTTTTAAACATCACTAGATAATAGAACTTTCCATTTTTCAACTGATATATTCTTATATTTACAGATGCAGACGCAGCTGGGAGTACGAAAATGTTTTAAATTTATATATTCTTGTATAACATTTTGTAAGTAAGGTAACAATTACAATATAGTGATATATTTGTAAAGTGAATTATATTATACACTAATTAAATAAATTATATTGCTTATAGAACAGACTTCAGAATAAAGTTAATATGTATAAAGATCTCTTTTATAGTTTTTCTGTGCAAAAATAAATATTACATTTTTTGTCCAATGCAGCCACACTATCCATTTCAACATGTCCTATTCTTAAATTTGTGATATTGAAGATAATATGTCTAAAAATTCTTTAAGTATTTACCTGTGTCACCTGATTTATAGAGATCTCTATTTCCTTTTCAACTGGTTCTTCATAAAAACCAGTCTTTCCTGATATTGGAACTGCTCTTTGTATATATTTAGTTTAATAAAAAAACAAAATTAATAAATGTTTACTGTATTAAAATACGTCATTCGTTAAAATAAGTCATTAATAAAATAAATTGAAGCCACATATAATAGCAAAATACTTTTTGGTGGAAATCATAATTATAGTTTATTAGAATGCATAAACTAAGAAATAATTATAGTTTTTTAAAGAATGCATAAACTAAGATATAATTATAGTTTATTAGAATGCATAAACTAAGACATAATCATAGTTTACTAGAATGCATAAACTAAGACATAATTATAGTTTTTTAGAATGCATAAACTAAGATATAATTATAGTATATTAGAATGCATAAACTAAGATATAATAATAGTTTACCAGAATGCCTAAACTAAGATATAATTATAGTTTATCAGAATGCATAAACAAAGATATAATTATAGTTTATTAGAATGCATAAACTAAGATATAACTATAGTTTCTTACAACACATAAACTAAGATATAATAATAGTTTATCAGAATGCATAAACTAAGATATAATTATAATTTATTACAACACATAAACTAAGATATAATAATAGTTTTTTAGAATGTATAAACTAAGATATAATTATAGTATTTTAGAATGCATAAACTAAGATATAATAATAGTTTATTAGAATTTCACGCTTCTTCACATTGTAACTTAATTACAGCATGGTTCTGGACTAAATTAAGGTTAAGTGCAATCGTTATTTTTATTTAAATCGATAGAAAACTTTGCAAAGTTTGTTTTGCTTTTGTACTGATTTCTCTATGTATCTTATCAATTAATATATACTTTCATGCATATAGCTTACACACTTTTATACATTTGTTACATTTGTAGCTGCATCTAAATAACTATTGATTGAACCTCATAATTATATTATTAGTTTGGCAAAAATGCAAATTTTCCGCTTTTTTTAGTTTAAATGGAAGAATACAGATAAAAACAAAGTATTTACCAAAAGTAGGGAATGGTTGCAATTATTTTATAAAAAAATGATTTGATAATATTCCTATACGAAAGTGAGCTTTTCCAAGGAATTATAAGTTATAAGTTTTTCAACTTAATGTTTAGTATCACTAAGAAAGGCTTCTTCATCATTGATTGGGCGATAACATCAACCATTCTGTACTGGAAGATGCTGGAGCCAATATAAAACTGTCCGATTCCAAGTTAGAAAGCGTTACACATAAATTTTCACAGAATTTTCAGGTCAATTGTACAGAAGCAAATTACTCCACAGTCAAGATAAAAAGTGTTAAATATTGAAAGCGCATCAAAACATGCCTGCATACAATAGATTAAAAAATAATACTATATATGTAGCAAAAATAATTTAAACTGCAAATAGATGATAGTTTTTAACTATTACGCAAAAGAAATGATATTGGTTATTTATAAGTTTTGTACGCATCTGAATATTACAAACCATAATTATTGATGTGCTAAATTGATTAATTGTTATTTAAGTTGAGAGAATTTTACTTACGCCAAAAAAAATGTAACCTGTCCCATTTCCACAGTTAACATTTTTATGACTCACGTTTTAAATTTTTTATAGAAAAGTAAAAATACCGTTACAGTTTAAAAAAATATCACAAGTTACAATTTTGTGAGTAAAATTACCAGAGCTCTGCTTTTTACATAACTTTTTATATCATTAAATACAGCCCTACTAATTCCCTTACTATTCACAAATTTGCTATTTACAGTTTTATTATTTGTGGTTTCTAATTTTTCCATAACGGCAGAAATGCAAATACATTTATATATACGTGCACACTCAATCGTACATACTTTTTTTACAGTGGCCTAAATTAACGGAAAGTAAGATTATGGACAGAAACCATTATTCCCATTACGAAAATAGTTTTGAAATTAAACAGAGAGAGAAGGAATTAAAGAAAATCAAACAAGCAATTTGAAATTCCAAATATATTTCAAATTTTATAGTTTACATCGCACGCATGCACATGCGTAAAGTAGTGTTGGATAGTTCACTATATCTCTTTATATTGTTTATTCAAGTTAATTGAAATAATTACAAATGAAAATTCCAATCAAGTGCTAGCTTTTTTATATTTTTTAAACCCATTGTTGAAAAATTAGAGAAAAGCACATCACGTATAATTTTAAAGCTTACTATTTCGCAAAGAGAGCTTCAAAATGGAAGAACGTAAATGAAACCGCATTTTCATTTTAAAAGACCAATCTAATGACACTCCATTCGATGAAATGCGTGAAAAACAATTTTCATCCCCCGAGAAAAGTTTTTTTAAAATTTATTTCCACATACAATTCAAGATCTGTATATGAATCGTCTACTTGCAAAATTGTATGCAAGAGCTGAGGTAGATGCAAGTGGATACAGTTCTAAAAAATATAACTTTAAGGCTGGGACAGATGGATAGACACACAAACATGACAAAACTGTAAGGATTCCTTATTTATTTATCTAATTCAATGTATCTAATTGATACATATGGCAGACTTATGGTTACTAGAGCAATCTCTTACAGCCAACCATAACACCAGACCTGCACAGTACAAGGAACGACAGGCAATCGAACCCGGGTCCCCATGGTGCGCCGCTTCATCAAAGGCTGTGGTCAACCCAATAACCAAAAGTGATGTGAAGTTATTTTCATAGTTGATAGGTTTCATTGATCCATTACAGATGTCTGTCAATACATTATTTGCATGAATCATAAATAGGTAAACTTTTCTATTTATATAAAATTAATTAAATCTAACGATTTAACGAACATTTGTTTTATATCACAAAGTTTTCTGCAGCACTAGTTTTAACAATCAACTACTTTTCTTTCCTGTAAATAATTATCTGTCTCATAAAAACAAATCTGCTTATTAACAGTCTGAAAGATCGTTAATAAGCAGACTACAGTAACCATAGACGGCAATGAATAGAGCCATTAAAAGTCAATACCAGAACAAAATACAGTAGTTGCTCATAAATATTTTTCTCATGACAATGAAGCATCTCTTACTATTGTCTATGGAGTCAGACAGTTAAAATTAAATATTTAAAAAACGCATAAGTAGGACAACTAAATTATTTACAAGAATTGTTTCTTGTGCATAATTGACTTTGTCGCTGAGTTAAATATGTATAAAGTACACTTCACAAATAGGAACATACTGTGCATGTGATTTAGAAATCATATAAGTGCATTTTCACTATATGTCCAAATGCTCCTTTCTACACAACTCCTTACAATTTTTTGTTACATTGCAAACTAACTAAAAAAAGAAATAAAATGGATAATGTAACCGCATATGAATATTTGGCACCTACCTACTGCTGTATTGTGTCTGTAATTGGTAATTTAGAAACGGTCATCTATAGAAAGAAATTAACACAATGGACTATTATTACAAAACTTTACATTGAAAGGTGATTATGTAGCAATAACTCAGTCTTTTATTTCATGAAACATAATTTTTTTTCATTTACATACTACATTTCATTTAGTGTAGAGCTGACGTAATCAAACATATTTTTTTAAAGAAAATTTATGCGCATATTTTAACATTATAACTCATAGCTTGAAATATGTGACAATAATAATTAAAAATCAAAGTACGACCTTCTCTTCTTACAAAATTATAATGACTTTGTTTGGTTTTGGCTTTGAAAAACCCAATTCACCGAAAATTCAAATTTCAAATAAATATTAAACCTTTACACTTTACAGGGAAATATACTACACGCTATCCAAATGCTGCACAACAAGGGTGGGCACCCTTGAAACCTTTTACAGCTGTTCCATTTCTATATAGCTCCAAAGTTATTTTCATCGTATGTAATTTCATTTTTAAATACATAACGTTCCGTAAATGATTGATGTGTATGCTGCCGAACTTTGGGTTAAGTCCATCAATGATATAAAAGTCCATGTTAAATGCAAATACTATCTGCATCTTCATAGGATTGTGGGATATGTTAAGTAAATATATATACTTACATTCTATATTATAATAATAATACTTACATTCTACGTCACAAACCCAATTTATTCATACTTCAGCGTCAGTAGTCTCCACTTTTCTTTTTGAGACATTTCTTTACTCTTTGATTGTTTACACTGTGTTTCGAATATCCTTTTGAAATTAGAAATAAATACAAGCACCTTATGACCCGTTCTTCAGTGACAATAAGTTCTATGAACATCAGGTCAATTTTAATAGCAAATTGTTCGATATTTGCTTGTGTACATCAGTAATTTTTAATTAGTTCTCTTCAAAATATTAACAAAAAATTTGATAAAAAGACATACAAAGAGAAAATCAACAAACCGGTTTCATCTTATAAAAATTGATAAATTTTTCTAACTCAAATATATTAAAATTAAAAAAATTTGTTTTATTTCAGCTTAAGTGAAACTATGCACCGTGTCTTCATTCTTAACATCTTTGTTTTAATTTCTTATGTATAATTTGCTCCCTCGGTACATATACTCTATACTGGTATGTACAAACAATAATTATTTATGTTTTATTAAACACTTTCATTTGTGCGCCTATATCCACAATATACTTTGTTTAACTTTCTACCAGGCTTCCTGTCAACCGAAATGGTTAAATAGAAAAAAGTTAGTAATATGGAAGATTGTAAAATATATTTATGAACGCATTATGTTACAAAATTTGCAAATCCAAATACACACTCGTCAAAGAAAAACACTATCAAAAAAAATAAATATCAAATCTTAACACAAATGGTTGAAGAAAGAGCAGCAAGACAAAAATAAGCAGTGGTACTTATTTTCCCTAAGCCGCTCTACTTATTTGCATGCGCAACTCGACCGCATTGTGTCTGATTTGCATTTTATATCAACTTTAAATCTTTTCTATTTCCGTCATATGAAACTAGCATGCCAAGGTATAAAACTTAATCACATCAAAATGTTTAGGCGTGTTCTTTTTTATTCCTGTTCCTAGTTACTTATATTAAAAATAAATTTAATTATCTTATTAGAAATGATAGCAACTAGTTATTTTTAGGTTGTTACCTAAAGGAACTAATAAACTATATTTGTCGGTACTAATAAATCATCATCATGCTAGTTACGGTTGTCGAATTTAAAAAAATCAAGACTTCTGATGCTGTGACAGACTTATAGAAAAGAGATGCCACAAACTATTCACGAGAGTCCTATTTTTGGTAAAGAACCCTAGAGAATGGTGTCAGATGGAATGTAATTTGACATGGTGTCAGATGGAATGTAATTTGACATGGTGTCAGATGGAATGTAATTTGACATTTGACACCCCATATTTTAAATTATTTCTTGGACATAATTTTTTTGTAAAACTTTAAATTACCTACATCTTCTTTCCTTCCAAACCTTTTTTGTAAAGATACCATTACAACCTAATAAAATTTATGAAAATTGCCTTTTTTTGCATAATTTTGTTAAACCTAATTTTTACAATATTTAAAGTGCTATAACTCATAAACGATAAATTAAATGAAAATAACTCTCGGAATAAAGTGGTAGAGGATTTAACATCATATAAAAAATATTGTCATAGCTTCAAAGCTTCACAAGTTATAAGCTTTCTCAAAGATGATAGATTTAGCGTTCTCGAAGATGATAGACAGGACAGCCTCTTAAATGTGTTCGCTTAAAATTGTTTCAGATACGTTCAACACTCATGGAAAAATTTAACAATGTATTGTTAATGTTCACTCTCATAGAAAAATTTAACAACGTATCGTAAAACACCTTTATTTTGTTCCGCACAGTTGGAATGTTTAAAACTAATGAGTTGGAATCGTCTGTAAAGTCAAGAGATGTTTTTTCTTTATTTTTTAATGCTTTGCCATTTTGTCCACATTACCAATCTTTTAGCGGTCATAATGAGCATGTGACTGGTTTATTACCAGAAGCCCGACAATGCCTCCAAATTTGAGGCTTTAATTATTGTCAATAATTGAAATTATACGGGACTCAGAGTATTGTGTGTAACAGAGTATTTTGTATAAAAAGATCCTATATGTGCCTATTAATCCTATATCTAAGTTCAACAAATTGGTCAAAATTTCATAATGCTAAAAATTTCATAATTAATAATATCATTTGATCAATTGAATATTATATTTGGAAAATTTTGCAACGAAAGACATCAGGGTTTAACTCATACGCACGACTCCCAACAACATTAAAACTGCAAAAAAGTCATCGTCGGTGGTGAGTAACAAATTAGCATGGAATGCATCATAACACACACACACACATGTGACACACTGAAGTCGGTTTCGACACAGTCGCAGTTTACTGTGGTAACATCGTGATCGCATTTTAAAAGGGAGAATATTTTATATACAATCTCATGGGAATCATGCTCGGATTTAATAATTCAGGATACCTATATGAATGAATACGTGCTAAATTCAAACTTACAGAATTTTCCTTACAGGCAATACTATGTGCTAAAATAGGAAACAAATGAACATCATAAAGGAAGGATGCTATCCCTCAGGTATTACACCAGACTTTGGTATAAAAATTGTTTATGTTAATTAAGGATATAATATATTCGTATGCTGAATTTGTAAAACCGTTTAGATTGAATGTGTACATTCATTTAGAAATTAGGGAATTACACAGTAACAAACAGGCATCAATCCATCTGAACTTTCGCATTGTATTATTAATTAGGATGACGTCCCTTAATTATAATATGAAGCAAATATAAATCGTAACATCTAATAGCCCGCATATTCATTACTTCGGTAATCATCGCCAAGCAATTTCGAACTGTGTCAACAAATTTTAATAAATCGCAGAAGTTGCAATTACACATTGTAAAAATACTTCGTACCAGTTACGAAAAAAATATATTCAAGAATTATTGCATGTATTTAAAGATTTTTACCGAGAATTGGTAAACATCTTTCAAAATAACCAAATTGTTTACGGCGAACGCTCAAAAGACTTGTTAATGTACAAAGGAGTAATTTATTCTGTTCCAGATGTGTTGAAGTGAATAAATAGACTTGTTGAGTTAACGAGGAACTAATATTACAATTTAAAATTTAAAATTAAACTAAAAAAATAATTTGTCTTTTGTTTTTTTCGAGACACTCATTTGTCACTGGCGGCAATTAAAAAATTGTTTCCCGCACCAAAATATAATGAACAAACAAAGCAAATAAATTTAACATGATTTTTTATTATTTTTGCATCATTACTGTGCAATTGATATTAATAGAAGATAATAAAACTACTTATGAGCAGATATGAGTTAGACACCTTGTGTACTGGTATAAGCCGAATGCAAAAATATCCTGACTGAACATTTATGTATCATGATGCCAGAATGCTACATAGATACCCCATAATTTACACGAATCTTAAAAACACCATTGTGTGAACTGGTATCGTCAAATAATATGAAAATTCGAGAGAAGGTAGAAAAAAACTATGAAAAAATTTGTAACATTTTTAACATCATATTTCTTAATAGAAAGTTTTTATGAACTAATGTACATAAAAATGTGTTGTTTTGAAGAAAATTCAAGGCAAAGAAACAATAGAAAAATGTACACGGCTATAAAAATCTAATGCATGATGGTGCTGTTACACCATCGTTGCGATTCTATTAAATAAATTAATTTATAAATAACTTTGAAGCAAATTTAATGAGTCAGTTCCAACTACTCACCCCGCGAAAGGTATTGCCCAAAATAAAGGTACACTTTAAAATATTTTGTGTTCTAAAGAGGGAATTGAATAGAGTAAAACTACAATTCAATGACAAGAACAGGAATGAGTTTTATTTACAAAAATGCGTATAAAATGCTTAGCCTCAGTAGAAGTGAGAATAATTAAACGAAAATAGTAAAACTTTGGTATGTGTTAGCAAAGATCTTAGCAAGAATCTTTGCTAATAGCCCACCTGAAGACGTTGTAATACAACGAAACCTAGGTCGTGATAAAGAACTTAAAGCAAGTAGAAATAATACTACATCACGTTAGTTTCATTTAATTGTCAATAAATAATTATCAATTACGATTTTGATTAGCAAAAAATTTTTGCTGTTAGCAAAAAAAGAAAAAAAGAACATAAAAAAATACTTTAAAAATTACAACTTTGTTTTTTTTTTAAATCAACGAGATACTTATGTAATTTTCCGAACAAAATGTTGCATAGTATGACGACAATTTCTTGTTAATTGTTTTATGTAACATTCAAGGCTACATTTTGTATAGGTAATAACAAAATTTATTAATGAATTATCTTTTCTAAATCATATTTTATAATCAATTCAATATTTAGGTACGTAATGGCGCGGGTGTAACAATATTCCTTCAAGTGATCGAAATGGTGCTATTACTAAATTAATTCTCAGATGTTTCATTCAATAAAAGAGAATCTAAACATAGGTGTTATGTACGGCTAGCATGAGCTTGTGTGCGTGCGTAGTAGCTCGTCAAATCGTCACTCTAGGTAAGTACCGGACTCCTTTACCAGTACCGGGCAATTATTTGGTGTATCAAAAAGAGTTATGTGTAATATTTTTTTTGCACTCAATCAGAAAAACGGCTTATTTTACATTTTATTTTAACCACAATGTATTCCTCTATACCTAACGATTAACGTATTTCTTTGTTAGATATTTATTCCCAGACACATACACACATCATTCGGATATCCTCTATATATATATATGTCCCACGGCGTTCATATGTACTTTATAAACTCGGCAATACACATTCGAAGTACAACATTAAAATGAAATAATCAAATTGTTGTTACACAAATCATGCATAAGGTTATTTTTTGAGAAAATTTGTGCGTACTTATTCATTTTTTAAATTATAACTTTATGAAAGTAACTTTTTGAAGAAGCTTTTATTTATTTTTATTAGTAATAAGTAACTTTTTGGAGAAACTATTATTTGGTGAAGGTATTATTTTAAAGAAACTTTTATTATAATTGCAACTTTTTAAAGAAACTTATTATAATTACAAGTTTTTAAAGAAACTTTTATTATAATTGTAACTTTTTAAAGAAACTTATTATAATTGTAAGTTTTTAAAGAAACTTTTATTATAATTGTAACTTTTAAAGAAACTATTATTATCATTGTAACTTTTGAAGAAACTATTATTCAAACATGCTACAGGTTTATGTTAAAAATTTGCAATTGGTATTTTTCAAAACCATGTTTTTCTCCATTTTATTTGATGCAGGTTTTTTATATTTCTCACGTTACAATTTTATATATATTTTTATTTGGATCAAATTCTATTAAGAATGGAAACAGAAAATATCTGCATTTTTTGTAATACTTCTTACTAAAAATAGGTTTCATATTAAAAGTGTTTTCAAATTTTGTATTTCCACTATAATTTCAGCCCCATGTTTCCGAATACAGGTCTCGATTTAACTGCAAAGAGATAAGTCAGTGCATAATCTCTTTATTATCTATCTCTACAATAGCATGTTATATATATATATATATATATATATATATGTATATATGTCAATACACGCATTCAAATATCATCTCTAATGTTGTACCTTATCTTTTCTTGCTTTCTTTGATTATTAGTATGTATATAGTTCACAGAGCAGCTTACCACAACACTGAATTATAACATGTTCATTGCCAAAATGAGAATAAGCAATTAACTTGGGCGACCAGAGAAATCAAGGTAAATTATCACTGCCAGAGCAATCAAGATAAATTAACTAAATTGTTAAACTGACCGATAACCTTTTGATCCTTCATAAGCGTCATTTTTTGTACACAAATATATTTACTAGTACTTAGTCTTAGCAACTTATTTCAGATATAATCAAACAATAATACGAACATAAGGAACAATTTGAAATTTAATCAAAACAAATAATAAACAATTTGAAATGAACCAGCCACCATGATAACGGCAAGTGCATTGCGTAACAATGAAAGTAAAGGACATCTCAAGGCAAATGCCACTTGTTTTAAGTTTTTATCTTGCCTAAGTGGCCAAAGGCAAACGAGACAATTGTGCGTATGTGGCTAGTGACTTAAAAGTCTTTAGTCAGTTTGCTTGAATTCACCATTCGATATCATATGGTCGACCATGATTTTCAAATTCCAGGTGACAAAATATCACACAGTTGGCAATGAAAGTGTTAATTATCTGTAAGACATTATTACAGAAGTAATAAGTTCACCTTATATTTGTGTGTACATAAAAGTTAATGATATTAATGAACAAATAAAAATGTTAAAATAAAAGCCTTCTAGTATGAAGCCAATATTTCTTCACATCAAGTTTTGTCTGAAACGGTTCAACAATATTTATGAAATTGAATATAATTATAGAAGAAGTATACATAACTATCTGTGTTGATTTTAAAACTTGAATTTCACTTGAAACAGAATTTTAAGAGGCCAAAAAACACAGTTATTGAATGAAAGCTAGCAATATAAAGTATATTTACTTCATTCTGTAAGAAGTTATAAGGTTACAAACCTTATGTTTAAACCGAAGAAATTAAAAAAATTCTCGAACATTACAATTAAAAGAAAAGTTTGCATAAATATTACCTAGTTTTTAATTTATCAATTTATCGCCTGCATCTCCGAAATAATAATTTCACATAAATACCTCGGCACTAATTGCAACTTGAATGGTTTTAAGGTTCTATAGAGAAACAACGAATGACCTTTACAATTCATTCATCTGTCATAGTCTAAGAATTTTTATAATTTTGGATCTGTGCGCATAAAATATAACATTTAGGGGAGAGTTCTGTAGTACCGTCACCAAGATATAGAGAAATTAAACAAAAACCTTGCAACTAATCATAAAAGTGTTACTCAGCGCTTATGGTAGATTTTCTTAATTTCTTAGTCAGTAATAATAGTCAATAATAAATAGTAAATATAACTTATTATATCTTTAATAGTCAATAATAAATAGTAAATATAACTGTCAGGAAATTTAGGAATATTGCACAAACATTGTAAATCCAGAATACACTGTTCCCGGCATTAATTCTATCATGTACTTCTTGGTTCCTGATACATTAACTCTGGGACAGTGTTTTGTAATAGGTTTTTAGAAACCATAAAAACACAAATTCTTTTAACAAAAATAAACGAAAGAAAACAATTTTTTTTAATAAAACAATAAATAAATTGTATTTAACTTTTATTTCATTCAGCATTTTGCCACTCTTATCGTAATTCCAAAAAATTACGTTTCGTTTTGTCTATTATAACCCAATCCGTTGTGTTTTTACAAAGTTAAAACAAAGATGTCCTTTCGTGCTATCAAAAGACTTATTTAAATGATTCAAACACTTTTTAGTTTCTGCAAGACACTACAGCAAATGTTCGCGGGAGCCTGTTCGTGCAGTTCACAACTAAAGATTTTCCAATTTGCACGTTAGGATTAGCCGTCCTGTTGGTATGCTGATCATCGTCATTACTAATTTATTTCTTTCTTAGGGTTCCATACCTCGAACTGAAAAGTGGGACCCTAATAAAATCTGTCAAGTTTTTACATGTCAGTCAATCTCTCAATACAAAATTTCTCAGAAAGTATGCAGTAGAAACTTAAAATTTGTCATAAAAATACATCTCATCAATTACATATTTTACATTAGCTGACTTTTTTCAAAGTATTAATTTAAGAATTGGAGATAAATAAAGTACCCATATTTTTTTTTAAAATTGTATATATCATCTGGAATAATCATTTCACAAGGCTTGGTAGTAGGAATACAAAAATATTTTTTGTTCATGATATTAAACTGCATTTTTAAAAATATATTTTAAAAAAATAGGCATAACTAGAAGACTCATCCTGATTGGATTATTTCCAAAATTTCTGGGTTGGTAAAATTTTACTGGAAGATTACAGGACAAATATTGTGATTACCTCAGTTCTTATAATTTTTTTAATAAGTACCATGCCTTTTGCTAAAGTTATAGTAGGCAATACATTAGACTTTTCTTTAAGTACAATCAATCAAAAAAATATTGTGTAAAAAGCAGGGTCATCTTGTGGTCCTTTGGCCATAAAAACAGATCTCATGTGGAGTAAAGTCTATAGCAGTCTTATTAACTTGGAGACTTTCATTCTGATATGGTTTCAAATCTACATCTTTTGTTAAAGAATGTTGTGTTACTTAGCCATTATGCAGAATTAACATACAAGGTGACTACGTTTAAACTACAAATTTATCATATTAACAAGCAGATGACATATAAATAATCGGACAATATCTAATGAAAATCGTAAAGATTGACACATTCTCGTTTTCTTGTTTTTGCTGTTACTTGTAATAGTTCGAGCAAGATCTCATTTGTTTCATATGTTTTTTTCATAAATTAAAACAGTCGCCACACCCTAATTTGCTATGTAACCAAGACGTCATTTTGATAAGCTGAATTATCAACTTCGTAGAATTTTGTTTTATGTATAATTTATAAATTTACATAAATTAAATATTTAAACATTATTCCAAAAAATGGATAAATGTCACGATATGAGTGATAGCACTTCATACAAGAATTTGCCAGAAAATTGCATTTCATGGGTACGTAACATATGACACAGATTGCTTCATTTGAAATTTTCTCGTTATTTATTGTGAAATATATGTTATAATTTTGTATGCATAGCTTGTTAATTTCATACTATTGGTTGTCATTTGACAAGATGTCAGGAAAATCAGCCTTTAGTTTTGTTGAAACGAAACATGCATAACTCAGGAAAGGGTTTTTAAAAATAAACAAGTATCTATTAACTACAGATTCTGAACAGTATATTATTATTAGAAAATATTTTGAAAATTTCATAAATGTTTCACTATAAGACGATTTATTTTAATTTTATGTTTGTTTAAAAAAAAATGTAAGGTTGATTCGGATTTTAAGATAGTTTAAATTTGTCCCTATTATCACTTTTCAATTATTAGAAAATATTTTGCAATTTCATAAATGTTTCACTATAAGACGATTTATTTTCATTTTATGTTTGTTTAAAAGAAAAATGTAAGGTTGATTCGGATTTTAATATAGTTTAAATTTGTCCCAATTATCACTTTTCAGATTTCTCATCCTTACAGATATATAACGATTTATTATCAGATAAATAATTTCTATTTTAAGACCTCTTTCAAGTTTCCTTTTATGTTATCTGATTTTTTTATCTGAAGTTTTTTGATAATAGACTCATTCAGATATGCAAATTCTATAAACGTATACATACCATATGAAAGAACATAACGAATCATTTTTTTTGTATAAAATTTATTTCCTATATAAATCGACTATCTATTCTTCATTTATAGATTTTCAAAAAATGAAACCTTAGACGAAATTGGTCAAAACAGATGCACCTAAAAATTGGGGACTAAAGTAACACGATCTACTTGGTCAAAACATTTTGATGAAAGCAAGATTGATTTAAAGTAACATTTATAATATATTAACATTTATAATTATAACAATCAAAACTATAAATTTTAAGGAAAGAGACTTGATTATATTATTTCAAATCGAAGGTATGGACAATTGAACAATTGGATTACATTGAATCAAATATATTAAGGATTATATGTATTACAATTGTGTACTGTTATTTTCAGTAATTACACATTGTTTGTGTATTACTTTAGTCTAGGTCCTACAATTTGTGGTGATTCGACATTGACTATATATACAAAAAAAAATATTTTTATAGAATATTTCATAATGAAAATTGTGAACACGACGCAAACTCTGTTTTTGTTTTAGCAGAAGCAATAGTCCAGAATAACTTCAATTCAATATATATCATTACAAGGGTAGCAAAGTTAGTCATATGATATACGACAGAAATTATTTAATAAAGAAAATATTACTTAGATTCCCCACTACAATCTTTGAAATTTTTTATATTTAGGGACAACACGTTGTATTGAGATTTATCCAATTTTGTTGTAATAATCCAGTGTCACAAAAAAATTTCAACCAATTTTAAATAAATAAAAATAAAGACCCAACAATTTTCAGTTCTACTTTATTAATATCATGGACCTAATAACCACTGGACGAGTAATTAAAGATATTCATTAATAAACAAAGTGTCAAAATTTGGGTAACAGGGGGGTAACAGGGGGGCATGCTCGCTTCTGAGTGCCTGACGCCGTACACATCTTTTATTATAATAGATTAAAAAATGCGCCAATCATATTTTCTTTAAATCAAGATTGACATGGCTATGACAATATTGATAAGCGTTGTTCGAAAGTATTTAATCACCGAACTACGTACTACCCTATTATCGAAAGTGATTCTCTGTAATGTGTACTTTTTCCTTTAAAGTTGATCCAATTGATCTTAATAATAATTTTAATGTACTTGAAGACATTCTGTACATTGTAAGAATGACAGAATTATAAGAATGAGCATAATGTCGCCTTTTGTTACCGTTTCGTATTAGTTGTCAAATCAATAAAATCGTTTTTATAGTAATTCTGTGAATTCGTTTTGTAGGGTTTATAAAGATAAAATTTGTCTAATCCTGTACATTAGTAAAACTAAGTCACACAAATGTAAATATAATTCAAGTAAAAGAAATCACCAGTAATGTAAGATAAGTTAGTAAATGTAAAGTAATGTTAGTAAGATCTTTTAGTAAAGATCTTTGCTAATATCCAACCTGAAGATGTTGTAATACAATGAAACCTAGGTTGTGGTAAAGAAATTAAAGAAAGTAGAAATAATACTACATCACGTAGCCCATTTTATGTAAATTGGCAAGCATGTCATCCTCTAGCCACAGCAATTTAGAAATTGTCTGATCTTTATTATATTGGGATGATGATTCTGATAATGAAAATAATAGGACCCGGCATATATATAATCACCAGGTAAATTATATATATATATATAAACTCAATAAGCATAATTTTAAAACTTGATTTCAGATTAATAAGAGTTCTGTTGAATTATTACAATATAATAATTATTATAATTTATTTTTTATTGTGTATGTAACACAATAATGGTGTTATTGCATATAATGGTGTTATTGCATATTGCATATATGATAAATAAGGGTGTTTTTGCATATTGCATATATGATAAATTATAATTGCAATTTTCTATTATTATAATTTATTACTTCCTCCAATTATAAATGTTATATTAATATAGGCTTTTGTCCAATTTAACACTTGAGATAAAGAAAAGCAGAGATTAATTTCATTCCATAACTATGTAAAACTTTAACTGCTTTTCCTTATATCATTTTTTATTTTGAAATATGAAAAAATGCATCCGCAACTTAAAAATTCCATGAAATATTTAAATTATGATGTTATCGTTTGAAATTAAAATATTTCTCTTTATCCATTATTTGTTAATTTATTTTTAATTTCGCTTTAACCGTATGTATCAAGAGAACACGTTACTTATAAGAGAGGGTGTGGATAGAAAGCCATCTACAACTGTCGATTGACAGTTAAAACATTAAGATACTTGTGGGAAGCAACTGTGAATAGATAGAAAGTTATTAACTTAGATACGTCGATGGATTGATAGAATATAGGTTTTGGGCATATTTAATAAATTAATATATCTAGTCATCATTTTAGTTTATATGTATAAAGTGTGAGGTACTGAGGTAACTGTACGTAAATATCCAAAAAAAATTAAAATGTATACACATTTTTATAATTACCATAATGTAATAACATAAACACTTATGCAAAAAGGAAACGAGTAAATATAGGTTTAAATTCCACACGGCGTTTTAATTTCTTCAATAAATAAATTTTTAATCACGTCTGCAAATTGAAATGGGAAATCTTAATCAAATAAGCACTAAATGGTGGCCACTATTGGTCTTTAGAATCATTTTTAAAATTGTCAGCCATCCAAATGTACGTTTCCAGAATGTAGGTGTGGTAACGAATCTACATACAACGAAAGCACAGGGAAAGAAAATGTTTTTTCTTTTTTTTTAGGTATCCGTACATCAAAAGTATAAATGAAACCTTCGTAAGACCACTCACAGTTTATTCATCAGTCTATCACATCCGTTTTTCTCAAAAACCATTTGACGTAGAAATTTTAAATTTTATGATATACTAATGAAGCATATTACCCCACACGTGTCTCAATAGCTAATATTAAAAAATATTCTTATGGAAATTTTATTTGAGGACGGAGGGTAAATTAAATACTTAAATATTTACTAAAAAGTTTTTTCAATTTGTTACGTGGTTTAGTTTATGGTTGATATTGTATACATATAATAGGTTAGTTGACTAAATTTGAGAAAGAGGTGTTAGTACATTATCTTAATATCCATTTAATCCAAAAATGATGATATTTTTCCAACAAATAAACATTTACATTATGTATTTTGCATTTTAAAAAACCAATTTAAATTTATCTCAAAAATGCTCAAGACTGTTATAGCATTTTGAATCTGTCACTGTTCGTAAAATCAAAATAATTATATCGGTGTTTGTTAGTTGTTTATTTTAATTAAAATTAAATTTGTCTTGTTATAAGTACTTTGTAGTGCCCCAATGTAAAAGCACAGCTATTAAAATGCCAAACAAATGATATGTGTTCCAAACAATGAACAAATAGGGAAAAAGTGGCTAAACTTGCAAGGAACTCATAATTTATCCACAGAATCAAGAATATATTTTTGTGAAGATCATTTTTGTGTATTTATTTGCAGTTTAAGTACCTATTTGATAAACTCTGTTTTCACTACAAAACCTTTGTGATTGTGATCCTGTCTTAAACACTTTGATTTGTGTTTTTGATTACAAACAAATTAATCACTCACACACAATCTATATTAAAATCTAAAGCAATACTGATGAATTTTTCGTCACTATTTTTATTTTATTGAAGAAATAATAATGTATTAAGTCATTGTGGTTTAGTCGTTTTGGTTTTATGCATATGCTTCAGAAATCTAACCTCAAAACCACAGCACAAGTGTGTGAAAATGAATGGATACCGACTATGTACTAAAATAATACTATTTCAACTGTAATACATATTTTACACTTGGGTATACTTATATTGAAGTATTAATATTCTGAAATTCTAATGAACAGAAGTCACAATTTCACGAGAAAAATGTGCCAAGCGTAAATTTTGGGTGAACTACTACCGTTTGCTTTGCTAAAACCTGATTCCATTGCGAATTGTACTTGTCTTTTAAGGTGTAATTGTGGCATTTTTGCATGATGTGACGTATAGCTTTCTGATTGATGTTCACTTTCACGTGACTGAATTAAAAATAATCATATGATTAATCATTACAAAGTACAATCCAAATGATCAATTCTTAGTGAAAACTAGCCTATTATCAGGGTCTCAAAAATACTTTTTTAAACAGAGATTATATAATCGAGATTAATTTAGAGATTATATAAATATTTTTGGAGATTATATAAATAAGATTAATATTCATAAAGTGGACTGTGAAAATGAGGCAGACTTAGTGAACTTCTTTCACTGCGCTAATGTAGCACAGAGTATTGTCTTAGATTTATAATGTTTTCTTTGCGTGCATTGCAAAAGCATACATTGCAATGAACAATTTTATACTACACACAACATTAAAACTTTCACTGATAACATATAATTAATTGCCCAATATTAAATTAAAAATACTGTGCTCTACATAATTACAATTCTGGTCTAACATTTTTTGTTAAGGAAATGTTATGCCTGCTTGCTATATTAGACTCTATGAAAAATTAATTTACAAATCATTATAGTTCAGGCTCAGTCGTCGGGAGAATGCGTGAAGTATGTAACATTCTTAAACCTGATATTCGGTACACAGTATGTGAACTGCGTTTGTGGTGAGAAGCTTATCCAAACTGTGAGTATCTTTCAATACTACAATTTCGCACTTGCAAATTAGAGGTGGAAACATTTGTTTAGTGCACCTCACCGAATGGGGTGTTGTTGGGTACGTATTTCAAAATTAAATTGGGTTTTCATTTATCACTTTTTTTTATTTTTGAGCCTCGTTCGAAAAATAATACACTACAAAAAAACATGCAATATTTTTTTGGAGTGTATTATTTTTCAAACAACCACCACCGCATCCCTCTCATTTTTAAACGAAGGATTTGAAAATTTAAAACAATTCTGATTATTTCAGTTAAATTGCATTGACAATTTTATGTTATAATTGACAACTATGGAACGTTGTTTTATGAGAACTTTCAGAAATCCATTTTACCAGTTTGTTGTATTCCTCAATATTAACGTCATTATCACATTCAAATTTATATATAAATATTTGTTAATCATGGCACGAAGAAAAATATTTTTTCATTTCACTAAAACATTGAATACACCAAATGTGCCTTAACACAATGAAGTATACAGTAACAACTAAACAAAATATCGAACCGATCTATACCAGAACGTTATTTCAGGCTTACTCACTGCTTACTTTATTGAGACATACGAAGCTCGTGATGTTACATTGAGAATTCAAGAAGTTTCCGATTTGGTAAAACTTTCTTCAGTCAAATTAACTTTAAAAATTAATTATAAAACAATTTAAAGAAATAGAAATATTTTTATTTAGGTGTTTTATTTTGATGGTTACTTGTAATAACTTGATAATTGGAACCATATTGAAAAAGCAATTATTATATATTATTAGAAAGAAATATCTTTACTTTGGAATATGTTAAAAAGCAACTAATCGTGCCCAAAAGATCAAAGTTGAGATTTGATAGTAATCAGCCACAAAGCAACAACAAAGCATAATTATTTCCAATTACAAAATTTTTATGTATATGTATTACGAGTCTAGGTTAATGCTCATACACACAACAAATGGATTAGACTAAAACAATAGACAAATACCCACACCACTATAGAAGCCCATATCGTATTAAAAGTAGTAATGTCATAATGAAACTTACTTTATTATCTTCTATTCAATGAACATTATACATTAAAAAACCATTAATACTATAATTTTTGGGGATATTAACGATTAAAATCGAGCAATACCTTCAACGTTCAATCACAATTTTTTTAATATTATTTGAAGTATAAGATAATCGTTAAATCTTGAACGTTTTATGGAATATGCTATCTTCACTGACTGAAAACTTTAAGACGTTCGTAACCTTAAAGAACACATAATTGAGTTTATTTTATTACAATACAAACTCTCAAAATATATTAAACTCTATAGAATGAAAACATCACTTCCATCTTGTGCCATGTGACTTATTTACTGGACGTCCTTATTTATCCATTTGATGACTTTTCCTATAATCTCCCTTGCAGTTTAATCTACATAATGGGGGGTAAGTTGTAATAAATAAAAATATGATTTTTAACATTCGATAGATGGTGGCACTGTTTAAAAATAATCTATAACAATGTATTTTATAGAGCATTTTAGCACAGAAACACAGATCGGTTCAATATTACAGATTGGTTCAATCTCTTATACATGTCTACAAAAAATTTTAACAAATTTTATGATATAATTGACTTCAGAAAAACATTAAACTGAGTTAGATTGGGGACTCTACATTCCTTCGGTGACAATTATTTCCATAGGTCGAACATGTCATATCCAGTAATATTAGGAGGTCGCTGCGATATTAATATTACAGGATTCAAGCAGGAGTGTGTACATTCAAAGATTTATCAGTCCAATCGCTATTGTATGCCGTATGTCCAACCCGTTGACTCTGTACAATACTTTGCGCTAGCTGAAACAATAGTTTGCGCTAGCTGTATGAACGTGAGGTATTCACTTCAATTTTGCATGAAATCTATCCTTAGATTTTCCCTAGGAAAATGAGTAGAAAATTTTAAGGCAATCATTAACTTTTTTAATAAAAAGTGTTACACAAAAAATGTGTAACACTTTTATAAAAAATTCAAAAATACGAAACGTAAAATAAAATTTACTATAAATCTATTGCATACATAGGTAATGTATCACTCAAATTAGGAAAACTCTTAACTAATAATAAAAACATAAATAATAGAACATGTGTCTACTTTAACTCGGGTAAAACCCTTATCAATAATTAAGAAAAATAGACAAACATAAAAAGAGTGGTATCTATAAATTTAAATGTAACGACTGTAATAGTGTATACATAGATCAAACAGGAAGAGATTTTACTACAATATATAAAGAACACATTGCCAGCTGGCGAAATAACAAGCCAGACACATCTCACTTTGCTAAACATCTCATTGAAAATAATCATCACCCCCATACTGATAATGCTCCCTATATCATCATCATCATCATATATATTAATACCCTAAGGTTTTAAGATGTTACTCTCCCTTTTTAGAAAAAACCTCACAACTAATCCACATAAATTATATATCATTTTATAGATAATTGCTTGCTCTACCGGCATCCACAACTAAAAAATTTATTATTGCTATTGTTTTTGCAAATTAATTAATTATTAAAATTATATACACAAAACAGCAATGCTGCCATCTAACGGCTCAACGTCAATATGATTGACGGTCAGTAAAATTTTTGTTTAATTTCAAATCCACTCACGTATAAATAAAGTGGCGCTTTAGCTCAACGCTTTTGATACTTGCACCTCTATATGTAGTCTAATTTTAGTAAAATATTTGTTTGATCTGTCATCTGAGCTTCATAATGGAATAAATAATAATGCGAAGACTTCGCACGGGTCACGCTAGTATTACAAATAAATACAAAAGGCAATAAACTTAATATCTTAGAAACATTAGAAATAAACAGACATAAAAAAGACACCAACGTTAATATATTAAATGAACAACTAAATATAATATCATCACCCATACTTAATATCTTCTAGACATAATATAGTTAGAAAACATTGGTACAACAGTACTCTTCAAATTGTTTCAGCCCAATTACACATCTAAATATAAATATATAAAAAATTTAAAGAAAAATAAATAAATTAATAAATAAATAAAACGGGAGATATGTAGAATTAGTGGTATAACCTTGTTCTAACTTGCAGATGCCCTTGCTATTGTATATTACTGAGAATAACTTCCATTTAATTTTATTAAACACACCGGAACATTTGCATTGTATAACCTCATAGAATAACAACAATTAAATTTATTACCCTCACTAAAATACTTCTATATCATATAACTCTCGGAAATATAATAAAACCTACACCGCTCCCCTACAACAAACTCACAAACATAAGCAGTGGGAAAACCCACACGAACCCGGCTTCTGCTATTGTTTTTGAAACATATAAATGCTGTTGGATGTTCTTAAGAGTTAATCTTTGCTAATAGGCCACCTGAAGATGTTGTAATACAACGAAACCTAGGTTGTGGTAAAGAACTTAAAGAAAGTAGAAATAATACTACATTACGAAGTTTAATTTAATTATGAATAATGAATTTCTACAAAATTAAAGCCAAATATATTCAATATGTGAATGAAATTATTTTATTTTAGTGCCATATTTATTTTTTGTTCTTTTTGATTCACTGAATTTATTTAAATTAACTAAAATTCTCATTTTAGGTATTAAAAAGGTCTACATCTTACTTCATGCTACTTAAGATATTCTTTGAGTAAGTGCAGAAAAATATTAATTTGCTTCATACAACCTTCGTTAACATATCACAATAGACAAAGAATCAATGAATCAAACTAGTTTTATAAAGAGGACAGATTTGTTTAAGATTTGACACAAAAACAACTTGAAAACATGAACATAAAACATTTAACATAGAACAGCATATAATATCTAATTCGGCAAAGGGTATACAATAAAGAATATCTTAGCGATGAACAATAACAACTTAAGTAAAGGGAATTGATCGGTGCTTGAAGCATTTTTGAATTAAATTTTTAAACTTTATAATTTAATATATGAAAATATTGTAGATAACATACAAAAAGATTGTCTCTTATGACAATGGTTTCTGATTTCTCGACTTTCCCGGAAAATCTCGCATTTTTGAAAAATTGTTAAAATTTTTCAATAATTATAAAATTATAAATTAAATGCAAAATAAAATTACACTTATTAATTATGATTAACATTTATTTAGTCTTGTTTCAATGAAAACATTAATTACTTATACATTTTTTAACAAACTAAATTAAATTTGGATATGTATATTCCTATAAAACTGTCAATTTATTAAACTATAGGTACTTACTAGGATTAATAGGTACTTACTTTAACCATTTTAGTGCCATGGTTTTTTACTCATATATACTTAAAAATGCCAAAGAAATCTTTTGTTTTTGATGTCATTGACCCTTGTCTGGAAAAAAAACTGTATCTCTTCCAAAAATTATCCAATTTTAATAATTCTTTCGGTGTTTTCTTAATAAAAACTTGTACAAAGATAATAAAATACAAAGAAAATTATGGAAATATATATTGTGAACAAAAATTATAACAAAAACTGAAATCAAGGTGACATCGTATTTTCGCAGTCCGGTACATCCTCCGTATCAGCAAAATAATTGTTATCGTCACTATTAGCACTATCACTCAAAATTTGCATTACGCCAAATTGTGAGCGCACCACAATGTCACTCCCACTATCACTTTCTTCACAACTTGAAAAATGATCATTTTCACTCGAACTATTTTCGTATTCCAACATTATGGGTTAAAAATGTTCTTTTCCTGGATCCTTTTTATATTGTAATTACTAATAATATTATAATTTGAACTTTATGTAACACGTAGAAAGATAAAAAATTAACGATGCGTACGAGCGACCTCATCCACCGCGTGCTAAACAGCAAATTTCGCGAGTGCCATCACGCTCGTGGCACATTTAGTTAGTACGCGCATGAGCACAATGGCACTCGTCAGCACTCAAACGGTTAAATATTTATCTTATCTTCCTTCCTGATGTCAGTAAAAATATTGAATCACACATACTTTTAATTAAAAAAATAGTAGGTACCTGAAGTATCTTCATAAAAACAATCTTTAAATTAAAGTTATACAACCTTTCTTCCCATACGAAAATAGAACTTTTAAGAAAAAATTTTACACACACAATCTTTTTATCATAAAATAGAACTTTTAATCACAGTCTAACATTAAATTTTATTAAATACTTGATGTAGTACTATTCCTACTTTCTGTAAGTTCTTTACCACGACCTAGGTTTCGTTGTATTACAACATCTTCGTTGTGAATATTGAAAACACTATTACATTCTCACACCTCCATGTTGCTTGCCATAGAATACTTCCGATAACTAGTATACAATATATAATAAAAACAGGCAAAGAAAATTATTCAAACAAACGGTTATTATTAGGAGAACACGCCAACATAAGAGACATGTATGACATAATAGATTTGGATCGTTTTATATTGACAACATGATAGTATTTGTGACTAAATACCCAATAACCTATCCAACTGATTACGTCCTTTATCACCTGTATCCTATACTTAGTTTGAATAACACCATAATAATCCCTCCTAAACCCATTTAGAAAATCAAAGATTTACTTTATTGTGACAACATTATGACTCATAGAAAACGTCCAACAACCCGACTGTATTCTAGAATTAATAACACATCAAGAGTTGAAATCAATATGTCAACATATTTTAATAAATTTGACTATGGAAGTCATCGAGAAATTGGATGTTCAGAATTATTTTATGACATTTCCTAGACGAACAAAAGTAACACTGATGTGCAGAAAAGAAGAACCTACATCCGTTCAAGGATCATATCTGGCAAAGCTACTATGTAATTGCAGCATATTGACAAAATATAATAAAATATATATCATGCAAAACAAATTTGTAGGACAACCAATAAAATTATTAGCATTTGGAATGAGAAACATTGCAATTAAAAATAAACTGAAACCGTTAAATATACAGAATCTGCCTTTAAATCAATTGAATTGATTAAAGGACCAATTCGATGACAATCTATTTATAAAAAATGAAACTAACAATAACACACATGTATACTTGACTATACCCACTGTACCCATCATTTGCTGCGTAGTCACATATCTAATATTTAAAAATAAGATAAAAATTTATAATAAAGACAATTTATAGATGCAGCTCGATAATCCCAGAAACTCTGAAGAAATAGTCAAGCCTTTCTTCACCAAGGATGAAGAGGCTTACCGCTTGTGAGGGAGGTGTTAGAGACCTACTTATACCATCTGACTCAGCCCTGCAGGAAACCCGAGAAGACAATAGAATACTTATTAAAACAATGATATAATTAAAAGCTATATTTTTCTAATGATTCATTTTGCGATGTGTAAAAGGCTCTCTTTCAGAGACTCGGAGCACTTGTTCTTCATTTGTTTTAAACTTTTGATAGATACAAATTGTCTACGATTATATGTGATACGATTTGTTTGGCTTGTGAAGATATCCTATGCACATCAAATAAATATTATTACACCCAATAAATTGTTATTAAAAACAATGCCTATTACACCAAAATAAATTGTTATTAAAAACAATGTCTATTACACCCAATAAATTGTCATTAAAAACAATGCCTATTACACCCAATAAATTGTTATTAAAAACAATGCCTATTACACCCAATAAATTGTTATTAAAAATAATGCCTATTACACCCAATAAATTGTTATTAAAAACAATGCCTATTACACCCAATAAATTGTTATTAAAAACAATGCCGTTCGGACACATGGCATAATTCGTGTTGTGAAATCTCTGTTCTAAATGAAAAAAATAATATGGAAAATTTTTGCAATATATATATTAAAATATTGGGAATTTATTTTGGATTTTGTTTATTTAATATCTAACAAATATTACGATTTGAATACGTTAAATGCGATTTGAATACTTTAAATTGATTATTTTAATTCGGGTTTATTTAATATCTAACAAATATTGCAATTTGCATACTTTAAATTCGATTTGAATACTTTTAATTCTTTAATTCGGGGGCAGGAATTCGAATAAGCTTTAGTATTTGTCTCCGAATTATTAAAATTATAAAATTACATATTTACAGTGCGAAAAAATGTTTCTAGATTTAATTATGAAGTGGGTTTTGTGAAATCTTTTCGGATATGAAAGAAATAAAGTGATAAGTTTTTCTAAAATAATATATATATAAAAATAAAGCACATTCATTACGGATTATGCTTTTATTTTGGTTTTTTTAAATATTTAAAAATTCGATTTGCATACCTAGAATTCAAGTAAGCATACAGGTATATGAGCATTGGTTTCCGAATTAATTAAAAATATAATTATTACATATTTACAGTTGGTAATCTTTTTTTCTATATTTGAATCATAATGTATTTTGTTACAAATAAAAAAATATGTTTTTAATGAAAGACTTATAACCAAGGACAATATTTCTCGATTGTTGCTGTGGGCAAACAAAAGTTTGTAATTAATTTTAAGATATTTTCTCTTATCAGATAAAAATAATATTTTTTTTCTTATTTATATGTATTTCGAAGATTATGCATCTAAAAATGAAAGTATACAGTTCTAGTTATAGCCACTTTTTGACCCAATTTTAGAGAGCACTACGGTATAATATATCAAAAAAAAAATTTCCACACTTTTTCTTGAATAATCTATAAATTTTATTTTCACAATAATCATATAACTTTTTTTTTTATTTTTGTATTAAATTCATTAAAGAAAGTTGTAAAATAAAAAGATTATTATTTTTGCTGTGGCGATTCCTTTTTCCGTGCCCAGGAAAAACTCAACACGTCACTGTTTTTTCAACAATATTTATGCATATTTTGGTACATTTGCATGTAATTTGGAATCAATTTTTCATCTGCCGAAATTCACGCAATATTATGAAATATTATGAATTTAAATTCGGATGAGAAAATGGTCTTTTCCAAATTTGACAATTTTTAAAATATTTTTTATATATTTTTAAATAAAAAAATTATTTCGACATTTAGAAAATTTCATAACCTTTTCAAAAATGTATGGTAGATAGATTTCATTAAAGTAATTTCCGCAATTAGTTGATAATTAAATTTTGGCGGTGCAGATGTCACAAATGTTATTAGCTCAAGCCCATCTGTGTCAATTCGCTATTTAGCGCCCCGACTATAGAGGGATTAAGCTGAACTAGGGAAGTGTCAAACCTCTAGAACTTGTATTCGAAGCATCCTTGGTACCTTTATGACTTTTTACCTTTGCCGGTTCATTTTTCTGTAGGAGAACCTTGAATTTCAGTCCAGTTCCAAATTCATTGAAAACACTCTTGGGAATGACAATGCAGTGCTTGTTCTGAAAAATTTCTGTAATCTGCATTGAATCTGACCTGCAAACATTTGTAAATGTGAAACTGCATCTGGGTTCATTCACCTTGCAGAATTTTATTTCGTAATTCCAGTTTTGAGCGTAGATTTTTGTGCCGATATTCTGAACTGCTATGAAATGATTATTATTCATTGTATCAGTCTTCCAATGCAGAATAAAATTCAGTTTGTCTAGGACAATCAAACGTACTATGCCAGTGATACTTGAAAAATTTGGCATCTCGTATTCATGGTCCACAGAGAGAATGCTGTCCAAGTGCTTGCTTGAAAAATGGTTTTTTAACATGCTGAATTTACCTGTAATAAATTTCGATTATTTAAGCAATTATCTGATTCGCATATTATGAAAAATTAATGAAACTTATACACTATTTACAGATTTACCTAGCTTTATACTATTTATATGCAATGGGACAGAAGATGGACATAGAATGAGAAATAGATGATGGGACAAGCAAGCTCTGTGGAATACCAAATTGGCTAAGCCAGCTCCCTTCCTCGTGTGAAATTCAGATCTTCTGGCTACAGTCTTTCGTTGTGACTTCAAATTTTTTTTAATTTTTACCTAGTTATGATATTTAACCAAAGTAAAGTTGGTATGAAAATAAATTTATAAGCGTAAAACACCAGGACTTGACGCCCGTAACTCGCTACTTTAACTAAAACACTGGTTGCAATATTTTTTAAAAATACAATTACCTATTAAAAATACTAATTATTTGAGTGAGTCATAAATCTGACCAAGTTGTAGATTTTGGTAGTTTTTCAACCAGTACTTTGACCATTTTCCTGCCTCCTTCCTGTCTATTAGTATTACTTAGATTCAACATCATAAACCAGAATCAAAAAACAAAAACAACCAGTTTGCTTCAATGATAAACCAAGGTCTCATGCTATATATAACATGTTTAATGTTTTGCTGTTTTTCACATACTAAAGTTGAAATTGACTCTAAAAATGTAATGCATAATGATATCCAAAATAGAGTCCTTAAGGTCAACGAAAGCTTCTTTACAGATCTTAATTCCTGATTCTTAACTATGAGAACCAAACTTCTTATTTATAAACCCTTTTCAGATCAGTCTTGTTTTATGGTTCCATGTAATGGACATTTACAAAAAATGATAAAAAGGCATTTTTTTAAAAAAAGGTTCTCTTTGAAAAAGGTCAATACCAAAGATGTCATTTGATGAATATTTGATTGAAGAAAGTTTAAAGAACCATTTATTACAAACTAGTCTACACATATATATAGAATGGACGACGAAAATACAGTCAAAACATTGTTTCTGGCAAATCAGATTGGGGTTAGAAAAAAAAAATGACCTAAGTTCAGCTGGATTGACTCTGTTGAATAAAACTTCAATATCATTTAAGAACGGAATTGAAGCACAAACGCAAAAAATAGATAGTCTTGAAAAATACTTCCAGGGAAGATTTTGGCCTGTCGAGAGCTATTAATCCAAGTACGTGGATGACGATAACAATGTTTATTGCAAAAAAATGAACTAATCTTTAATAATAAGTTTCATAAACCAATATCAAAGAAAGATGTAAAATAACAATAAATGTTTACAGTTAAATTAAATTTTTATGATTTTTTATTAAACTGTAAATTACATATATATATATATATATATATTTATATATATATATATATATATATATATATATATATATATATATATATATCTATATACATAAATTACAAATATTGTTTGGCAATTAGGCCACATATGCAATTTGATTTTGACAATTAATTAATCGAAATAGTTCATGTATGTGATTGGTCCGAGTTATTGGTGGTTTATTTAAATTGCAATCTTTGATTGGTAGCATGAGGGAGTTGTCATCAGTATAATTGCTTGGCGGTAAAAAGGCTAGAAACTTGGAGGTGGGGAAGACGCTCTGCAAAATGTTCTGGAGATATCTTGTGAAGAAGGTGTTATATTAAAAAATATTACAAAACATTTTTGGTTGCATTTCAAAGACCTCTGCAATGGCACCCCATTCCACAGATGTCGTATTAAGAAAAAAATTGTTCATCCCCAAGTTCAATGTATCAAGTAAAATTTCTATTTCCATGCAATCACATGATTCAGTTCTGTTTTTGCTATTCATCTATTCTTGTAGGTGCCCACTTCAATCAACTTGATTTTGTATGTTTCATTACGTAATGCTCATTTAAATTTTTGTATAATTCAAAATTATATATCTACTTCCAAGAATCCTTCTTCAAATTTTAAAAAAGCTTTCTCTTCAGTTTCGGCCAATGTTCAGGTTTTGACACCATAAGTTAAAACAGATTGAATAAGGAACTTTACAGGGCATAATTTTCATTTTTCTTTTAAGCATTCATGAGCTAAAAGAATACTTCAAATCATGAACCATGAAAGAAGATCTCAAGCAACAGAAGTGTTAGCTAAGAAATTTTTTGAAGTTATACTTCTTTAGGCGCGTTATGAAAAAATGATGAGAGTGAAATTTTAAGATTCGTCACACAAAAGTTACAGTATGAAGTTGCAGCGGTTGCAGTCTCGAAACAAAAGCTATTGACACCATCGTCGCCTCTGTTCACTGTTTTCATATTCATAGTATTTATCCACATGTTTCTAGTGTCTACATTCACGTGTTTTAGTTTCATATAAGTGCGATTTATATATGTGCTGATAAATTATATTCAGTAGTGAATTAAATTCAATATTTTGATTAATATATTTACTATTCGTAAATATTAGTGAAAAAATTGTGTTTATAGACTTTTTCAAGTGCTCCAATATAATTGAGGTTATCTATCCGTATGTATTATTTAATGATGCCAAAGAAGTATAACTTCTCACGCGCGTACATAAGTACACGCACCCTTTTTTTTTCCTAATTTCTGGACCAATGTCATTTTTCCATTTAATTTCATTGAGGGAATTTTCAATTGGTGTAAGAAACAAAAAAACCGTCCGTCTTTTAATCAGGAGAAAATTGTAGAATTTGTCTAACTACAACTTTTCGCTCAACATTGTCCATTGGAACTGTAAAAATAGTTCGAAAGTTCACAGTTATGGCAATAATTCACTTTCATTGTTTGCGAAATAGAATTTTCATGGAATAATGAATATTTTCATGGAATAGTGATAGACTGAGTGCGATTTGTGACTTCAGATGTGCCATTATGATTGTTGCTTTATCCAACAACAATATAATACGAAAAGTTGTGTGACGTCTAAAGTATAATAAATGAACTAAATATTTTATATCTGTAAATAAACTTACAATGAGGTTAACAATATAAGCGCCTCTGTTATCTGTGGTTTTGCCCTTCGGCTTCAGTTTTATAAAATTTTAACACGGTCCCTATGTTATTAAGCATTGCATTTTATCAATACACAAATTACAAGAGAATGAAGTTGTTAATATAATGGATCGTAGTTTCACAAACATAATTAAAATTCTACATTTTAAATTATGTAATGCTAATTTAAACAGTAATTGTATAATACTTGCCCCAAAAAAACCTATATATATATATATATATATATATATATAAAATATGTACATATATATTTACAGGAATTCCAAATGTGTAAAGCTTAATATACGAGTATTTATTTTAATATTGTTACTATCAAATTAAATTTCCATATAAATTTACTGAGTCTTTTTTCAATTACGCATTTCATTTTGGCCTGTGCAACAAACAAAACAATAATGTATTAGTTGTCTATTATTTTTAATATTAAACTGTCATTAGTAAATAGTTAACATAACATTCAAAATAAAAAAATTTACTTGTGACATTGAAATTTTTATACCCACTTTATATTATAAAATATTAAATACTGCTTGACCTAACAAACTCACCAATCCAGAAGCAACTGTTGTTAAATGCACTGTAGGGGCAAAGCAAATCTCGGTATATACACTCTTCGATGTGGCTTTCATAATCATTCTTGTTCAGAACGTACTTGCACCCGTCTGATTTAAATCTGCAATACATCTTAGTAGTTTTTGGTGTCACTTGTACTTCTGCGGGACGTGCATTCATTAACTCAGTTCGCTTTTGAACTTCCTAAATATGAAATAAACTTATTTTAAACTTGAATATGAATTTCATCGATAAAAGCATCTTGGTGAAACAAAATTAGTAGGCATGAGTTGCTCATTAAAATAGACTAGAATTTGAATTACATGCCATAGCGAGTTGATGCAGTGTGCTAACATAAATATGTTATGGCGCTACCACCCTGTCTATAAAATAAGATGTGATGAGTAACTGCGCTTCTTAACACTGACTAAGGTATAAACTAAAGACCATAAACATGGTACTTGGCACGGTAATATTATATGCTAACCTCCTTTACCACCAAGACGTTTTATTTTTTTGCACTTACAAACCTCGCTCAGCACCTCTCAAACGAAAATATTCATAAGGAGAAGACATTATGATACCTGAATAAGTCACCCTTACCGATTTTGTTGATATATTTATGACCATATTTTTTATAAATTCTGGAACATTTTGGTTGTGTTCAATTACATTCATTTCCAGCTTCGCTGGATAGTGAGGTGGTGAACGAGAACGAAACTATACATAAGGAGAAGACATTATGATACCTGAATAAAAGTCACCCTCACCGATTTTGTTGATGTATTTATGACCATATTTTTTATAAATTTTGGAACATTTTGGTTGTGTTCGATTACATTCCTCTCCATTTTTTGGTGAACGAGAATGAAACGAACGAAACTATACATAAGGAAAAGACATTATGATACCTAAATAGAAGTTCCCCTCACCGATTTTGTTGATATATTTATGACCATATTTTTTATAAATTCTGGAACATTTTGGTTGTGTTCAATTACATTTATCGCCATTTTTGTTCGAAGACTTTCCTAATTTGCACAGCAAATATCACTCAATTGTCTTAAAATTTTGTGATGATTTTCTTATATAGCCATATTTCCCATTGTTTACAGAATTCACTTTTTATCTACTAGCTGGTTGCAATTCTTCCCCCTCATTTGAATTCTGATTGTTTACAATCTCATGAACTTACTCGTAAATAAAAACATAGACGGAACGCCAAAAGAATAATAAAATTAGTATTTTGCATACTATAATGAAACTTTCATTTTGCGCACACACAAAGACCAAAGAGCAACCGTGCGTTACATTCTTATGGTGGTTCAATGATATGTAATTATTATTAAATATCTCCATTAATTTTCATCAGATTAACTTGAAATTTTCAGAGAAATTTATTAATATAGTGCACTTTATGAAAACAAAAACTAAAAACTAAATTTTTTTCATTGTTTTTGACTACACCTTACTCCTTAATCTTCTAAATTTAATTATCCTATTTATCTGCCAAATAAAAGTAGGCAATGATGGTATCATGCTTGTACTTATGGCAAAGTCCTAAATAAAATAAATTGATAAATTGAATTTACGATCAAAATTATGGAACAGGAATCAATCGAAAATTTTCCCCAACAATATACCTTATAATAAAATATTTTTATACTTACCAATTCAACCATATTCTCCAATAGAATACTACGAACATCAGTCATATTCCCACGGCACAAAGGACACTTTTTTGGTGATGGCAACTGTAATCGACATTGTTGGCATAAACTATGTCCACCGACACATTGGTATATAGGACCTCGCATCAGTTCTATGCACACGGGGCACTCCAACAGCGATGCATTGGTAGCCCTGAAATTATACTTACTAATTAATAGTTGTATTAAAATTGCACTCCGACGAAAGTATTGTGTACAAAAATATTACTTATTATTATAAAATATTTAGTTGACAATCTGATTATGCCATTCATGTTGTATTATCACCATGTCAGAAACATTTGCTGCCCTAAAAATTCCTCCTTCTGGCAATTATAAACGATTATTCAGAACAAATTTAAAGTCAAAGCATTTATAATAAAAATGACCAAAATGGTACTAAAGAGAAAAGTTTGAATTTAATTTTCCGCGCAATTTTTCATGTTGTTGCTGCTAATATTAATCTCCATTTTTTTAAGCCTGTTATGTAGCCTTTTTTACTGCCTTTTCATTCCAGTGAACAATATTGGAAAAAATACGGATAAATCGTGCTGCTGTGGTGTAATATTTTTTAATAACGTAGTAAGTCTCCACCAAACATCACCTCGACACTATTATAAAACTGCATTAGAAATGATCTAAGTGAAACTGTTTAGCCATTACATCACTGACTAGCTGTGGTCTGTAGTTTCACCCGCATATAGTTATCTTAATTTGCTGCTCTCTCTCCCCGCTCCGTTTGCCAAACGACAGCAGTCGTCAGGGTTAGGAATGTATCGGCAGGAATACTCGGAACGATCAATAAATACATAAGCCGGTCTATCCCTAGCTTATACTGTTTAAACAGTGTTCACCGACTTCCATTATTTTTCTATCATTGCTCTGCTCCTATGAATGCCTGTATAATATGTATCTCCAAGAACGGACTTTCTAACAGAAATAGAATTTTTGGAATTGGGCTATGGATCCAGATTTTAGCGCAAACAAACAAACAACCTTTGCCACTTTAGTATAAGTGTAGATAATAAGAGTTGAGGAATATAACACAAAAAATGATTTCTCGTTTTATATTTTACTAATTTCCCACAACGTGCTTTACGTAATGTGAGAAGCAAAGATGTGACAATTGACTACATTTTTTTTTAATATAGTCTTTGCAGTTTAGTAATTTATTCTGTGCTTTCATCAAATATAAAACGGTTTTTCACCAATTTTGTAATAGAAAAACATTTAAACAAACAATCTATTATAACTAGTTACTTATACAATATATATTATAATATTTGGGAAGATTTTTATCTTGTCTTCATTATCTTCAAATGTTTATAGTTTAAACGGAAAACTTGTGACAGAAAAAGTTATTAATATAAAAAACGAAAAAACAAACAAAGCTTTCCTTTTAAAATTTTAGTTTTGTTTGACGTTAAGTATAACGTCAAACAAAACTATATAGTAATATATATTATGAATTTAAAATGAAATATTAGTAATATACACATTTTATTTTAAATGTTATTTACTCACATGTTTTCTTGTAACTCGCAAATGGGCAATTAGGAAATGCGCTCTCTTCAAAATACAGTTGTAGCTATTTGCTATTAATGATGCTGAAACATAATTGATCATAAATGTGACAAACAAAACCTTGTTAAGAAAATTTTCTTATAATTAAATGAAACTACGTGATGTAGTATTATTTCTACTTCCTTTAATTTCTTTACCACAACCTAAGTTTCATTGTATTACAACATCTTCAGGTGGGATATTAGATCCCACTTTATATTATTACCCCAATTTATTATATCCCACCTGAAGATGTTGTAATATAACGAAACCTAGGCCGTGGTAAAGAAATTAAAGAAAGTAGAAATAATACTACATCACGTAGTTTCATTTAATTGTGACTAATGAATTTCTACAAAATTAACGCCAAATATATTCAAAATTTTCTTACATGAAAACTGTTCTTTCAATTCGTAAATTTTTGTAAATACGTATTTTTATATGCTTGCTATGAAGAATGGTAAAAAAGCCATTGCTTTAAAAATATGTAAACAAAAACTTCTTAGGTTAACCTTCGATTTTATTTCCTATTATTTGTATAATTCTGATCGTTCGTGTGTAGAATTTCAAATTGATGTAATAAATGCAAACATTATTAAAAAATACAGCTCTAGAGTATCATTGATAATTTTATTCTCGTAAACATCTTAAATACAACCTTACTATATTGTGTCTATGTTTGGTTGTGTGTAAGACAATAGCAAATATTTCCTTACTGTAGGAGCAAAAGTCACCAAAAACATTTAATTATCACATTTTGGTCACGGCTTAGTTCATCACCATAATCATCTGATAACTCAGTTAAGACAGTCTAGTCAGCGGTTACCCATATCATTGATACCAGTAGGGTGACAGCTTTTGTCTCCATACTGTCTACCATCTTCAATAATTTCTTTAATAAACTCGAAGCAATAACAACAGTGAAAAGACCTTCTAAATTTGTTCAGCAGTTTTTACATGATTCAAGTATAAACAAATGAAAGTTAAATAAATATAATCAAGTTAAGTAAGTTTAAGTAAATATAATCGAGTTACATGTAAATATAATCAACTAATTACTTTGCAATATTTTCTATATTAATTTGTCAACAGCTTTTTAATACATACTTAATTGTTTTGCTGTGTTGTCCTACGACCCTGAGATATAGAACTTATGGCGCCAACTATTCTAGCATTTGTAATGTAGTACAGAAGGGAAATTCTTTAAATTCCATGGATGACACATGTGACCAACAACTCTACTTTAATGGATATAAAAAACAGTGGTCTCTCTACTATGACTACGAAGAACCTTCAAATACTTCGGTCACATTTTTAGGAAGAGGCAACAATCTTGAAAAACTGCTCCTCACTAGCAAAGATACCGGGAGAACAGAGTCCCATGTACTTTGGCAATTAAATTCGCTTTAACGAGGCAAGGAGGGTATCACTATTATCATAACCTTCATTTAATTACAGAAAAGATTTTGCCTCATTTAATTACAGTTAAGTTGGGATCTACATTAAAATAAAATATAAATGTTAACAAAGTGACATCTCCCTAACAAAATTATAATCATGTTAATTCAGTACTGATTTCTATTTCCATGGCTTTTCTTTTATAATTATTAAGGTTTTTAATATATAGTCGTAATCTGGCAAATATAATTGATAAAATGTTTTAAAAATAGCATGTTTAATAATAAAAAAAATAAATGTGTTAAGTACGAGAAGACATTCCTATGCAAAGGTATTGTACGCACTAAATTGTGTATAAAAATTTAATCACCTGTATTACTTCTATTAAATTGTATTACTTCTATTAAATTGTTTTACTTCTATTAAATTGTATTACTTCTATTAAATTGTATTACTTCTATTAAATTGTTTTACTTCTATTAAATTGTATTACTTCTATTAAATTGTTTTACTTCTATTAAATTGTATTACTTCTATTAAATTACTTCTAAATATTAATATTATTTGTCATCTCGTGAAATATATTGCCTAGTATTAATATCGCAGGCGTAAAACTATCGTAAATTTATCGAAAACCATGGGATCTAAAGTCATTGCTACATATCCATAATTTTACTACATAGTTTTTTCTATGTTTTTCCACATATATCCAGAGAATTGCTACTTACAACTATGACTAATTTACTTTTGAAATCATTGTAACCAGCCTTTTTAAATGATACCTCACGCGATACAAGATGTCAAAAAGAAAATATCCATACATCAATATTTATACAAAACGGCTATATCAAACATACAAACGGACGAACTTGTAAATAACATTACAAAAGTTACTTTATCATCTATATTATTAGTTTGTTTACTAAATCAAGTGGTAAGCAATCTTTACGACTTCACCAAAATCCGGTTTATTATCAGTTTCCTTTCAAAAGTAACTATTTAAATTTACCAATGAAACATTGATTCAAACAAGTCAGCTGAACTTATATTTACCGATGTAAACAAGTTTGTCGAATTGACATTTACTGATTTTAAAAAGTCAGCTTAATCAATATTGTTTGAATTAAACCAGTTAGTTGCACTGACAATAAGTGCATTATTATTTCACTTTGTAGATATTAAGTAGATTTTGGAACATAACTACAATGTTTGTTTCATTTTAATCCTTATCAGGATACAAAGTGCAAGATGCAATCATTATGATGACAAACGAGTAGCGAAATACTGAAAAGAACTAAAATTAATTATTCTTAAAACATTCAGATAATAATCAAGTTTACTTACCGAATAACACTGTTAACAGCTTTACTTAGATCAAAGTATAAATGATCTGTGGCTTCATTGTCGGAAATTGCGAACGTGATAAAAACAGAACGACTGACTAATATCGACAAGCGATACAATATTTATATTTTGATAAACATTATTTATAAACAAAACGATAATCAAGTTTACAACGCGACAACTGTTTCTTAACTTTTAATTACTTTTGCGGTATTTTATGTCGTCGAGTTAAAAGTACAATACCGAATGTCGATTATATCTAAATATTTGTACACTTCAGGCCTTAGAGCCAATATTAATAAATTCAGTAAATAAAATATATGAAATGTTTTGATCATAACATAACCCGAGCTACAAAGGAAATCGGCTGGTACGTTTTAAAAAGGTTTAGTTAGTTTTAAAACTATTCAACATTTACAATAATAAATATATACTGACTTATCAAATATTCTGCAATCGTAATCCTATAAGAATGTATTGTACTTATGTTGTGTGAATGTAGATCTTACTAGGCTTGTAGAAGAAATATCGATGTATCGATATATTGATATTTTTTATTCGCTATGTTGATATTATTAGGTGGTATTTAATATTTCAATATATCGATATAAATTGTCAAGTGTCGTAAAGGTATCAAAATTGATATTTTTTCTAATAGCAACACTAAACACTGTTGTCCGCAGCAAGAAACAATTAAATTTCTGACTTAACCAGAAGTGGTACGCCTAGAGAACTGAAAGTTCCATCGGAGAGAGTGGCATCTTCTGTAAATCTCACAGTATTCAATAACAGAAGTCGCCTTACAGCAGAGCATATCAAGCTTAGAGTATTCATTTTGCTTCCGTCAAAAAAAAATTGGTTTTGCCTAAGTGATCGTTTGATTAATATTAATTATTACCTAAACTAAGTATTTATACACTATATTTTTATATATACACTAGATTTTTTAGAAAGCCAATATTATCTTTAAAGTCGTACCTATATTACGATATATCGATTTTTTTTCATCCATGACAAACGATATTGACAGTTTAAAATATATCAATACATTTTATAATTTCTGACATCCCTAGATCTTACAGCAAAATAATCGGAAATGCACACACACACACATACACGCCAATTACGTCAAGGAATTTAAAGAAATATCGATGTGTCGATATCTTTATTCGATATTTCAATAAGTTTATTTTTGATATATCGATTTAAGCATAGAAGAATATTGTTTCGAGGACGAGACATATTTAAAATTTATATAGGTACTGCCGTACCACACGTCTCATATCACATGCTTTAAATAAGTTTCCATTTTTAGTCGATTTTTTTGTTTAATTCCTCAAATTTTATTTTGGTGCGATATGGCTTTAAAATAATCATGTCTAGTGTAGAACGAAATTTTAAAAATTAATATTTAATATGAACTTATGAACAATTTGTTTTTTAATAGAACTTACTAAACAAACAGTCATACGATCAATTTAGCAGCGTATTTAAAAAAAAATAACGTTATTGTGCTCATAAATATAATATTAAGATGTGATTCATCTTTGCTTTCAAGTTCAATTCGCTCACTTACAAAACATGTGGATGTTTCCAATTATAATATAAAAATACTTAGATTTCTGTAATGCATCGTTTTAAATGTTAACAATATTAATCTATGCCCTAAATAATAGAACAGTAAAGTATACGATAGTAGCAAACTAACAGAAAAACATATTAAAAATAAGACGTTCCTTGTATGTTTGGCCCTTTAAATAATTGAACAGTGAATTATATTTTGTTACATTCTAATTCTTATCATACCTCAGTTTTCTACATGTCATGAATTGTTTCATATTGTAAGTAGTTAAAATATATTCTTAATAATGCTTTTTATAAATGAATCTTAATTAATTTATCATTATATAAGCTGACACTCTAAAATCGTTGGTCGATATTATATATCAAAATATCGATTTTTCTAAATAAAGATTAACTCGAAATAAAGATTAACCAAGAATCAAGATATATTTCAAATACATCGATACTCTTTAACAAATACGTCGATATTTATTAATAAGTTCAATGTGCATCCCTATATACGACGAGAATATTGTTTATGGTATGTTGAATCACTGGCGAATGTCGATATACGTACTTATGCATTATAGAAATTCTGTCCTTTTAAGTTTGAACTATAATAGTCAGAACATTTCTATGCAGGATAGTATTTTTAGAACTGTACCTATTAAAAAAGTAAAATACAAATTTTATGTACCAAAAAATATTAAAATTGCTAAGACAACAACTATTTATTAAAAATATCTTAAACAAGTAATACTATTTAGTATATAAATAACGTTCTTTCGCTCACAAATAAGTTCGAAACAAAAAAGGTCCAGAACACTTAAATAACTAATTAATTCAATAAAGACCTCGCGGCGATGTCCAATGTAATTTTAAAACGTCTACTAAATTTAGTGCTATTCATTTTAATTTTAATTTTTAAAATGTTCCATACTCGAAACAATATGTCTCGTATACCAATTGATAAAATCATTAAACAACACTATCAATCACTATCAATCGAATCCCATGTAGATATTTTTCACGAACGCATATACTATAAATACTGTTACACAAATATTTACTTAGTCATAAATTATTTTTAAAAATTTAAATGACAGCTAGTCATTTTGATTTGTTAAATAATTATTTTTACAATAAAAATTTTATGACATAATACGAAACAATTCAATAAAACTTAAATTGAAAACTTAATGTATGCAGTTTCTAAAATAACAAAATATTTTAAAAAAACTATATTATTTTTTTACGATTATAAATTTTATAATAGTATAAACATGATAATACTATACCATTATAAAAAAAGTCACAATTTAAATTTGTTTTTCAAACACAGCAAAATACTTTATGCTACATTCCATTTTTTTTCATATGGCAACACATATTGCGTAAAGTACCGCAAATAATAAAGCGACATATACACAGCGTGACATCGATAAAATGACTTCATTTTATTGTATCTTAAGGCCGCATCGATTGCAACGACGATAAGATTAGATAGTGATGTAACATTGGCACGTTCGCATCGAATCTGCCAAACAGCTCCGCTTCAAAAATAATAGGAAAAAGAGAGGAATTTATTAAACTTTGGGTTAACTTTCGGTTCAAGAATTTGTTAATCGGACAATTGCGATAAATTTTTTCGATCCCCGTGTAAAAGAATAATTGAATATATAAATCTGGCTGTAATTAAAAATCATATTATTCACACAAAAAGAGAATCAAACGGGAATAGCACTCGCGCCCTAAGTGTTCCATATCATTATTATCATATTATTATGAAACTTAGTAAGTGCTTTTTAATTATAAAAAAAAACTGAAAAACCAATAACGTTAACTTTGTTTGGTAATAATTTTACATAGAATTATGAATTAAAGATTTTTAGGATTACGTACCTCAAATCGAAAAACGAAACACGTATCACTCACGTGTCTATCTGTCACAGCCGATTTTCTTAAAAAATATGCGAGGTATAAACTTAAAATTTGGTATAATATTACATCTTATTACCCACGTATTTCATACTAGATAATTGTTATTTAAATATCCATATAATAATTAAAAAGAAAGTAAATATTGTACTCAAATTGTTTTTTTTTTTATTTTACAAATCTTACGGAGTATCCTTTGACAGGATTTATCATGACGAATATGTAAATGTCTTTTTTCATAATTCTGTATTACGTATTTCAAAAGATATTATAAAAATATGCGAAAATAAACCATTCCCACCTTTATTTCCAAAACTACCTAACCAAAAATGAAAAAACAAGGTCAGTCTGAATCTGACTAGAATATTATAAGGAAACTAGCAATATCCTAGATCTTATAATTTTTCAAAAACGCACCATATTTTATACCTGTAAAAGATGTAGTAAACAATATGTTCACTTTGTGAGAAATTAATATTTATAAGTAGTATAATGAAAATACTGTTCCCTGAAATGTTCATAAGTGCCTAAATGTTTACGGAACCCTCATAGTGCGAGTTCTACTCGTACTTGACAGGTTTTTGGAATTTTTTTCTCGTACTTGTGCTATTTTAACTTACTTCGTATCAAATTTAAAGATACTTCATCAACGAGAAGTGTCTAATATGTTTCGATTAGTCGGTTAGCGATTCAGAATCAAAGTATGAGACATTTGAAAGGCCATACCTTTTTATTACATCGAATCAGAGGCTTAATATATTTATAGGACTATAATAAAGATAATATAGTATTTGCACAGCACAGTACAGTGTGCAGTTCTTTAAGGAAGTGTTTGATATTAATTTCCACTGGATGCCTCTAGTCCTTCCTGGGAATCTGAATCGCTGCAGAATTAAAATATGTGATACTTGAAAGGCTCGATATATTTTTTATTGCATTTTGTTAGAAGCTTGACTTGTTCACAGGATTATGAGGAAGACATTATAATATTTAGAGACAATACACAGTTCTATAAGGAAGTGTTTGATATTAATTTCCACTTGATGCCTCTACTCCTTCCTGGGAATCTGAATCGCTGCAGAATTAAAATATGTGATACTTGAAAGGCTCGATATATTTTTTATTGCATTTTGTTAGAAGCTTGACTTGTTCACAGGATTATGAGGAAGACATTATAATATTTAGAGACAATACACAGTTCTATAAGGAAGTGTTTGATATTAATTTCCACTTGATGCCTCTACTCCTTCCTGGGAATCTGAATCGCTGCAGAATTAAAATATGTGATACTTGAAAGGCTCGATATATTTTTTATTGCATTTTGTTAGAAGCTTGACTTGTTCACAGGATTATGAGGAAGACATTATAATATTTAGAGACAATACACAGTTCTATAAGGAAGTGTTTGATATTAATTTCCACTTGATGCCTCTACTCCTTCCTGGGAATCTGAATCGCTGCAGAATTAAAATATGTGATACTTGAAAGGCTCGATATATTTTTTATTGCATTTTGTTAGAAACTTGACTTGTTCGCAGGATTATGAGGAAGACATTATAATATTTAGAGACAATACACAGTTCTGTAAGGAAGTGTTTGATATTCATTTCCACTTGATGCCTCTACTCCTTCCTGGGAATCTGAATCGCTGCAGAATTAAAATATGTGATACTTGAAAGGCTCGATATATTTTTTATTGCATTTTGTTAGAAACTTGACTTGTTCACAGGATTATGAGGAAGACATTATAATATTTAGAGACAATACACAGTTCTGTAAGGAAGTGTTTGATATTCATTTCCACTTGATGCCTCTACTCCTTCCTGGGAATCTGAATCGCTGCAGAATTAAAATATGTGATACTTGAAAGGCTCGATATATTTTTTATTGCATTTTGTTAGAAACTTGACTTGTTCACAGGATTATGAGGAAGACATTATAATATTTAGAGACAATACACAGTTCTTTAAGGAAGTGTTTGATATTAATTTCCACTTGATGCCTCTAGTCTTTCCTGGGAATCTGAATCGCTGCAGAATTAAAATATGTGATACTTGAAAGGCTCCATATAATTTTTATTGCATTTTGTTAGAAGCTTGACTTGTTCACAGGATTATGAGGAAGACATTATAATATTTAGAGACAATACACAGTTCTGTAAGGAAGTGTTTGATATTAATTTCCACTTGATGCCTCTACTCCTTCCTGGGAATCTGAATCGCTGCAGAATTAAAATATGTGATACTTGAAAGGCTCGATATATTTTTTATTGCATTTTGTTAGAAACTTGACTTGTTCACAGGATTATGAGGAAGACATTATAATATTTAGAGACAATACACAGTTCTGTAAGGAAGTGTTTGATATTCATTTCCACTTGATGCCTCTACTCCTTCCTGGGAATCTGAATCGCTGCAGAATTAAAATATGTGATACTTGAAAGGCTCCATATATTTTTTATTGCATTTTGTTAGAAGCTTGACTTGTTCGCAGGATTATGAGGAAGACATTATAATATTTAGAGACAATACACAGTTCTGTAAGGAAGTGTTTGATATTCATTTCCACTTGATGCCTCTACTCCTTCCTGGGAATCTGAATCGCTGCAGAATTAAAATATGTGATACTTGAAAGGCTCCATATATTTTTTATTGCATTTTGTTAGAAGCTTGACTTGTTCACGGGATTATGAGGAAGACATTATAATATTTAGAGACAATACACAGTTCTGTAAGGAAGTGTTTGATATTCATTTCCACTTGATGCCTCTACTCCTTCCTGGGAATCTGAGTCGCTGCAGAATTAAAATATGTGATACTTGAAAGGCTCGATATATTTTTTATTGCATTTTGTTAGAAGCTTGACTTGTTCACAGGATTATGAGGAAGACATTATAATATTTAGAGACAATACACAGTTCTGTAAGGAAGTGTTTGATATTAATTTCCACTTGATGCCTCTACTCCTTCCTGGGAATCTGAATCGCTGCAGAATTAAAATATGTGATACTTGAAAGGCTCGATATATTTTTTATTGCATTTTGTTAGAAGCTTGACTTGTTCACAGGATTATGAGGAAGACATTATAATATTTAGAGACAATACACAGTTCTGTAAGGAAGTGTTTGATATTAATTTCCACTTGATGCCTCTACTCCTTCCTGGGAATCTGAATTGCTGCAGAATTAAAATATGTGATACTTGAAAGGCTCGATATATTTTTTATTGCATTTTGTTAGAAGCTTGACTTGTTCGCAGGATTATGAGGAAGACATTATAATATTTAGAGACAATACACAGTTCTGTAAGGAAGTGTTTGATATTCATTTCCACTTGATGCCTCTACTCCTTCCTGGGAATCTGAATCGCTGCAGAATTAAAATATGTGATACTTGAAAGGCTCGATATATTTTTTATTGCATTTTGTTAGAAGCTTGACTTGTTCACAGGATTATGAGGAAGACATTATAATATTTAGAGACAATACACAGTTCTGTAAGGAAGTGTTTGATATTAATTTCCACTTGATGCCTCTACTCCTTCCTGGGAATCTGAATCGCTGCAGAATTAAAATATGTGATACTTGAAAGGCTCGATATATTTTTTATTGCATTTTGTTAGAAGCTTGACTTTTTCACAGGATTATGAGGAAGACATTATAATATTTAGAGACAATACACGGTTCTGTAAGGAAGTGTTTGATATTAATTTCCACTTGATGCCTCTAGTCCTTCTTGGTGAAGAGTCTACACCAGAGGTTCCCAAACTTTTTTCTCGTGGACCACTTCAAAAATTTTACTGGTTTCGGTGGACACCCTGCTGTAAAATTTCTACCATATTTCCAAACCCAAACTTTTTTTTCATGCCAACGTAGACCCCCGTCGAGTCCCTGGTAGACCCCTGGGGGGGTCCACCTGGACCACTTTGAGAATCACTGGTCTAGACTGATATACAGACGAGCAGATGGCAACAAATCAACAATCCTATAAGAGTTCAGTTTTTTTTATTCTGAGAAATGGAATCTTAAAAAAAACTAAGAACTTATGTATTTAAACGTCATCCTTTTTCATTACAGGCGTGTAGATTTTGAAAAAAAAAATTTATTATTTTTTATAACAAATCACGTATATAATTTTTTATGAGGTTATTACGTTTCAATAAGTTAGTTTTCATTCAATATAAAAAAAAATACACACAGACGTGACCGCGATCTCGTAGTTGAGTTAAAATATCGTAAGCAAGTAGAGAATTTTAATATTATAGAATTGTAAAGCATTTAGTAAAGTTTTATATCAAAACTTAAAAAAAACCTGTCAAGCATGAGTAGAACTCGCAATACGAAAACTCCATACACATTTAAACATTTAATGGTACATTGTATTTCTATTGAAATATTTGCAAATATTAATTATATGCAACATTGCCTGCTATATATTTCACAGGAATTAAAACACAGTGCATAGTTAAAAAAATATATAATAACTAGTATAATCACCATAATTTACCTACAACCCTTCTAAAAACTTCCAAATGCTTCGAAAAACCCTGATCATAATTTCAGGTTGAATAATTTCGGAAATAAGGCGACATAATTTATGCATATATTTCAGTATATTACTGAAGATATATTACCCAAAATTATGAAAATAATATTGTTGATACTCTTGTTATTAGCTCTTTGAAACGATACCCCAAACTATATGTGGAATTAAAAAAAAATTCGGGTACTTAGTTTGCTCACCACAAAATTTCCATACACATTATTTTTATATTTTTGACTATTAGTTATTCAAATATGTGCGGTTTAATATATTTTATTACTATGCTAAACTTCATATTTCTACGTCCAGCGGCTTCAGTGGAAAATGATTATGACTAAGGACAAACAAAAGTGAGGGATCTTTTTAGGGTTCCATTTTTCCTTTTGATGTGAGGAACCTTTTTTCGCTACGTCCACTAAATGCCTACGAAAAGTTAGGCACAAAACAAGTCTGACCCCTAAACCTATGATCTCATTAAGTTAGCATAGTGTTGTTCCGCTAACGATATACTAGCATTCGATGGAAACGTAAACTCGGCTGTAGCGCGTCAGTGAACATTTGCGTGTGTTGACCGATAAATCGTACACAACCTTCCACGCGTTGCGTATCTATCCTCTATCGAGCGTGGTGCTCGGCCTAGGAGAGACTGAACGGCAAACGATCGCCGGTACTCACACTTTCGGGGTGGTTCGTGGTCGCATATCGACCATGTAAGGCAAGGTTTCCTGTCAAAACGGAACCGTTATAAGATCCTTATGCACTTGTCAGTCACGACCGGTTTTCTCAGAAACTATGCTACGTGGAAACTTGAAATTGGGAATATTAGTACATCTTGTTAACCCACATATTTTGATACTTTTTTTACATTTATTCATATAAAGATAAAAAAATAATACTTTAGTTACTCCATGTAAATAAAGTACTATTTTTTTTAAATTTTATATACCAATGTTTTGAAGTATCTAAGTGTGTACGAAACCCTCATAGTGCAAGTTTTATTCGTACTTAACAGATTTTTAATATATTTCGCTTAGATTTCTTTCAAATTGTCCAGAAGACAAGAGTGAGACAATAATAGTTAGATAGCAATTGCATTGTGTCAGCAAGCATGACGAGACCAAACTGCATTCTTTCGCTTTAAGATGATTCCACTATTACTTTTATGGGGAAAGTGCTAATCTGATTTATCTTACAGCAACGCTATCCCATTCCCACCTATTTCGTACTCGCTTGCCTCTCAATTACACCTACATCTTTTTTATAAATGCTTTTAAAATATATTCTTCTCTGTCGCACCCGAGACAAGTCGTATTGTTTCTTACTCTTAGTCTCGATACCATTTAGTGAACATTAAGAATATGAAATTCTTTCTAAATAACTACAATTTTTAATTAAATATGCTGAGCTTACAAGTAGAGTGTTACAATTATGATCTTACTTGCATTACGGCTGATGGTTTTGATCTTTTGGAAGAAGCATGCAGCCATATTAGTTTCTATGCGCTATTTTTCTCAATAAAGTTATTTTTGGACACACGACCGCCCGCAACGGCTGTCGCAAATAAAGGTGAGACGTATTTATTGTCACAGATAAAAATACTCGTTATCTCAGGTAAAAGACATACTTGGTATGCAAAATACAAAATACTTTGTACCGTAAATATTTGTATGATATGGCCGACCGGACGTTCGTACAAACGGGCTGCCGCATAACCCTACCCCTCTTTGTCCAACTAACTACAGTTATTTCACTCACGCATATCGTACTCAGGTTTTCTCGCTCTTTCATATTTAAAACGTATATGAAATAAGGGACAAACTGAATATTTAAATACTCGTAAGTCGTAATACTTTTAAAGTATGTAATACGAGTATGTTAAACATACTCGTATACTCGTTTTACTCATTACGTTAAGTATTGCTTCACACTTCGCAGTTCGCCCATTTTAATTACGATGGTTTTTTCGTCTAATGATTCTCCGTTATTCTATTGGAACAGTTGAATGTTATTACGTTGTAGTGTAAATATTGTAAATAAATAGTGTATATAAAAACTAACTGTTAATTAGGTTAAATTCTAATTTCTTCGTTATGTCCATAAGAAAGTCCAAAGCCGTATTACAGTATTTTACAAAGTTGGTTGATTATTTTGCTTCTTGCGATATTTTCAAAATTAAATTGTCTTCAAAACAACTACATCTAATTTAACGAAACATTTGAATAGAAAAAATCCACCTGTAACAATAATCAATAGGGAACAATTCGTTTGTTTTGAACATCTTACTATACTTTAAAAAAAAATAGTCCAAAATAAACATGGCAAAAATTTTAAAAAAATGTAATAACGTCATAAATTTTTTTAAATTAATGGTAATTATTGTAAATAATGTGATTATTTTTTTAAATATGCTATCTAAATGACTATGTCAAATGGGTCATTTAGTTACGAGTCCTAAGCCTGGCGTCATAAATATTTATGTTAGTATGAAGGAAAAATGAAACACAGTGTTTTATTAAAAATCCCTCATTTAGAAATTATAGGAAATCTCCGCAATTTTAGCTGTAAGAAATAAAGGATATGAGCATTAAGCCCTTCAAAATAAATAGCAGTTAAGATTTATTGCACGTCTTCCGCTACAATAAGTCTATAGCCATTTGTAATGCGGTCCACTCACAACGGAATTACTCCGCCCATACTCGTCGAGTATTTTGTGACAGATATCTGTCACCGATATTTTATAATACTCGTACTCGTCGTACTCAGTATCTCAAAATACTCGTAATGCCCAAGTCTAGTCGTAAACAACCTACTTGAGTTGTGTGCATTGTACATAATCTTATCTAATGTGAACATTCTTTGTGCGTTTAATGTACGGACAGCGCCTACTTAGTATTATTTATATTTTTGGTATTATTTATATTTTTGCTATTGCAAATCAATTTGAATCATTTAGCCGGCATAGAGAGGATTGTAATCGGCTAAGAATTATTTACTTCAAATTTAGCGCCATTTGATACAAGCTTAACACATGTAATCTTTCATCGCAAAAGACAAATGTCAGTTAAAATTGAATATACATTTTAAAAATTAATAGTGTACGTATCCTAATAAATGACTTGTTGCATACTGGTATGACACTCTCGTCAGTGCAAGGTAGGCTTACTGAAGACGCCATACATAATAATATGTATAGTAACACGTTGGTAGCTCAGAAGGGAGGTGAAGATAGCGGCGAGTGGAGAGTGATAAAAGTGTCACTTTCGCTACTCACAGTGAAGATCGCTTGGACATTCCCATTAGAGAGCGCTTTGTAACTTCTTAATTGGTTTCTGTCGACAACTTCAATTCAAAGAAAGCTATTTTTAACCATGGCTGCAAGACGCTATTATCACAATTTCAATTCGAGGTACATTCAGAATTAAACCAAGATTTTAAAGTATAAATATGCACAAAAGATACCCCACATAGAAAAGGACGGCAGCATCGCCCCAAGAATGCACCGTCATTTTTCAATAGGAGCACGTCCGGCATTAAGGATTATTCCTAGAAATTTAATACTTTATTTGAACAATTGTGCAGATTTAAATAACCAATATACAGATCTATTGGAAACGGTAAAAAGAACATTTCAAAATACTCACTGCAAACTGAAAGTAGCCAATACAGTTGAAAAGTTAAATACGACAAAGTTGCGGAGAGATAATTCTCCCTGTTGAAATCCGTGAAAATCGTTTTTTTTAATTCGACACTAAACTGAATTTTACCATTTTTTTCAAACGTCAGTTACACAATCGTGAGCTGATTTATGAGATAGAAAAAAACTAACGTCGTCACGTTAGTTTTTTTTTATCTCATATCTCATTTCTTTCACCGAACGCAACGTACCTGTTACATACATTGGGTAAAACGGTGTTACAGAAAATACGCTCAGCTGTATGCAATACGCTCAATTATAGAAATATTTAATTCAGCCTTCGCATATTAGATGTCAATCACATATTCAGACATGAGATGACTTATGAGATAGAGAAAAACTAACCTGGCGTTTTCACCGAATGCAACGTACCTGTTTCATACATTGCGTAAAACGGTGTTACAGAAAATACGCTCAGCTGTATGCAATACGCTCAATTTTAGAAATATTTAACACAGTCCTCGCATATCAGCTATCAATCTCATATTCAGACTCGCATTCCAAGTTGATGGGTTGTCGCAGGGACAGCATCCAGCCACCGTCGCCCCAGTGGAGCGGCAATACTAACAGAACACAAACCACGGCTAGCGACACGAAACAAAAAACAATAATTTTATATTAAGTAGATACAATTAATTGTGAATAATGAATTTCTACAAAATTCTCGCCAAATATATTCAATATTAAGTAGATACGTCGTAGCTCTAAAAGTGGTTCTCAGACGACAACTGAATGATTGATGCCTTTATTAGGACTATCTCTTTTATTTAGGTGTTTCTTTGACTCTATGTTGTTTGTTTACAATCAATGCGCATAAGCTAACGCGTATAAGCGGCATCTAGACTCTATGTTTGACATGAAAATGTCTTTAAAATCGTTGCTGTGTTTGGGGAGATAATCACACTCAAATGTTGGGCCTAAATAAGCGACAATTTCTGTCGGTATTACAATAACCGGTTTATAGCAGACTTAGCGTTGTTATCTTGCTTACCGCTATCTATTTAAAGAAGAAATATAAAAGATTGTACCAATTTCCGACCTACAAGACGGTCGGACGTCGTAAAACACTCAAGCTCAAAATATACTCACCATTCGACGTGTCCGTAAACTGAATTATATCTCGGATACTAATTCGTGTTATTACAGTTCTATTTTGAAGAGGAGTGCGTTACAACTCCTGGTGGGCTCCAAATATTACATACATATTATTAAAACTCAAACCATGTATATAACACGGTGTCCGGGAATAAGTGTCGGACAAAGAAAGATGTTATTTCTTGAGTGAAAAATAATGGAATGTCGTTAAAATAAAATTTAAAAGGTTTTTTCAAAAATTTGAAAAAATATTCATAATTATTTGTCATCTTTTTCGTACACACTATACTTATGCACATTTTTTAGCTCCGTTCAGGGGCCCTGAGAGCAGCTGCGAAAACATTGCCACTGCGGGTAAAAACCGTACTCCGGGCAAGTGTTGGGTGTATTAAAAAGAGTTATGTTTATTTTTTTTTCACTCAATTAGAAAAAAGTCGTGTTTTAAGTTTTATTTCAACGAGAATTTATTCCTCTATAGCCAACGAATAGCGTCTTTCTTTGTCCAACATCTATTCCCGGTCACCGTGTATATCTAATAGGCTGTGATCTTTAAAAAATATAAAAACTTACCAATTTTGTTGAAATGTCTTGATACACGAGGGCAAAGTAAAACCAGAATTACAAAAAATGCATCCAAATGCAAAAAGCCATTTCCAAAATAATCATACCGAAAATACTGGGTCCAGATTCAAAACGAAAATCTTATTTAATTTTTATATACTGTACACAATTGACGTTTCTGTGCAAATAACTAAGGCACTGGAATTCTATTATCTGTTCAATTTTTGAGAGTATAACATAGATATCTATTTAATGTAGTCAGAGGCAAAATATACAAAATATAACCGCAAAGCTTGTGCTATCGAAGTGGAATTTGTCAAAAAAATGTATCCGAAAAGATGCTAAAAAACTCAAGAAGGAAACATAAATATACCCGATTAGAATAGCTAAAATGAACAGTGCGAATTGCAAAGAAACTACCTGTATTTACGAAGAAAAAGGAACAGATAGAAACTCGTACGTTTGAGGTTAAACTTATTTAGTATAATCGCGGAGTAATAATGTAAAAATGGCAAAATTCCGGTAACCTGATTTAATAGTACAAGGCAGAGGGATGCCTATTTATGGACTGACCATCCCGAGCATTCCTGTCGATACACTCCGACTCCAACAACCGATGTCGTTTGGCGAACGAATCGAAGGCGTTTAGTAACCGCGAAGGGCGGTACTATAGAATAGCATGATTAAGATAACTCTACACAGGTGGAACCGTGGAACCGATGGGCATTAAATTATGGTTGCTATCTTTGTTCACACTATTAAATATATTAGTTATGTATGATGAGTATATAAAAATTAATATTATTTCAGGTTGTTATCTGAAAATATGATTTTATTAAGATGCAAAATTATGACTTTAATGAATATAGTAGATAGCGTTACAAAATACTTAAATAAATTGACCTTGAATGAAATGCTATGGCATGACCATTCGGCGTTTCAGCTATTGATACAAAAGAAGTTTCTCTTCAAAATGTGAGTCTGGCTCGCGCATCGAAGATTCTGTACTCGTATGACCGTAATCTAAATACATATAATAAAACTGACTATTGGGTTCTTTCTAATTATTGGGTAGTATACATAGATATATATATATATATATATATATATATATATATATATATATATATATACTTATAACCAATGGGTCAATATGCGATATTACTATAATTGCTACCTATTGAGATACCTGCGGGTCAATATGTGATATTACTATAATTGCTACCTATTTAGATACCTGCGGGTTAATATGTGATATTACTATAATTGCTACCTATTTAAATACCTGCGGGTCAATATGCGATATTATTATAATTGCTACCTATTTAAATACCTGCGGGTCAATATGCGATATTATTATAATTGCTACCTATTTAGATACCTGCGGGTCAATATGCGATATTACTATAATTGCTACCTATTTAGATACCTGCGGGTCAATATGCTATATTACTATAATTGCTACCTATTTAGATACCTGCGGGTGAATATGCGATATTACTATAATTGCTACCTATTGAGATATCTGCGGCTCAAAATGCGATATTACCATAATTGCTACCTATTGAGATACCTGCGGATCAATATGACATATTACTAGACTTGCTACCTATTGAGGTACTTGCGGGTCAATATGCGATATTACTGTAATACACTTTATTACTATGATAAATTTCAAGTTTCTGCATCAAAGGGTTTCTGAGAAAAATAGCAGAGATTGACGGAGAGGTGGATATCTGAGTATAAGGATTCCTTTTGAGGTACGGGAACCTAATTAAACACATTCAAACAAGACTATCAAATTCAAAAATCTAAATATTAAGAAGCTCGTTAAGTTTTTTTTAACGTGGAGTTAGGACCTGAGAGACTTGCGATCAAATATCAGAAGGTTACCAGAAACAAACGCAACTTAATTGGAATTGTGACTTGGGTGATGAAAAATTTTGGTAGATGATAAATTATATGTAATTATGGAGTTATAATGCTATTAACTTAATTTTTCGGGGATCTAGACATAACAAATTGGAAAATGCCACTTAAATAATACAGGTACATACGTTAAAAAAATCGCTTCTCTTGTTACTAGTACACTTTACATTCGTGTTTTATATATACACGGTGTCCAGGAATCGATCTCGGACAAAGAAAGACGCTATTTGTTGGCTACAGAGGAATAAATTACGCATAGCTCTTTTTAACACGTCCAATACTTGCCCGAAGTGCGGTGTTTACCCCCAGTGGCGATGTCTTCGTAGGTTATTCCACCGAGCGACACTGAACTAGACCTGTGTCGATCGTGATTGATCGAATCGCTGTGATTCGATCGCGACCCGCCTGCGAGTGATCGGATCACGAGGATAAAAATGATTCGATCACTTAGCACCCGCGACCCGCGAAACGACCCGCGACCCGCCACACGACCCGCGACTCACGGCTCACCGGAACCCGATCGATCGCAATCGATCGACTTGACAACCCGTAACCCGCGACCCAATCTCTGTCCTGTCGATCAGTTAACCCGTGGCCCGCGATCTATATTCACGCTTGAATTTTGAATAGAGTGTCGATTTCACATATCGTTTACTAAATTTGACAATATTTTTCGTAGATTAATAATACGTGGTTAGTTTTTATTAAGTTAGTAAATTAATTGGGTGGCGGTGTTTTTAAATTGATTTTGAACTTGTATGTATAATTTTGGTGACGGTATTAATTCTATTAAAGTTATTAATTTATGTAAACCTTTTGAACTGAATTTTATTACTTATTGATGACCGTATCTTTTTGTGGTTTAGATTTATTTTTATACGTTGTTAGTTAATATTATTATTTTATCACGTTCGTAAGTAGTTTTTGTGACAGTAATAATTATATCAAATTAGTTAATTTTTGTAAACTCTTGGAACTGAGTTTTATTGCCCTTTGAGGACCGTGTCCTTTTGTGATTTAGATTCATTTTTATATGTTGTTAGTTAATATTGTTTTTTGAATTTTATTAAATACATAAGTACTTTTGGTGACGGTGTTTTTTTAGTTTTTCTTGAGTGGTTTTAGTGACTTTTTTTAAAATTTAATTTTATTACTTATTGAGGATTGCGTATTTTTGTTATTTAGACTTAGGGTATAAAAAACAAAATAACTGCGATAATAACTGATAATGCAGCCAATGTTGTAGTTGGAGTACGATTGACAAATTGGGGACATTTTCCTTGTTTCGCTCATACCATCAACCTGGTAGTACAAAATAGCTTAAATAATATTAAATCTTCGATAGATCAAGTGAAGGCAATAGTAGAATACTTCAAACACAGCTCTTCTGCATTAACCAAACTTCAGTCTATACTAGCGGAAATGGAGTTGCCTTGTTTAAAACTCAAACAGTGTGTTGTTACTAGGTAGAATTCCACGTACGACATGCTAGAACGTATCCTAAAAATAAAAGATGCAGTGATCAGTACCTTGGCTATAGAACAACCTAGATTAAATACCTTAACGTCTGCCGATTGGATTCTGATTGAAAAAGCTGTGGAAGTCTTGGAAATATTTCATGAAGTTACCGTGGAAATAAGTTCTGAAGAGGCAGTTTCAATTTCAAAACTTATTATATTTGTAAGGATGTTAAAGACGAGCGTGGTAAAATATTTGACTAAAGATGGTCCTGACAATTTTATAAATTTAGTACAGTCGCTATGGAACCAATTAAATGAACGATTCCATGACATAGAAGGAAATATACTAGCGGCAGAGGCATCATTTTTGGATCCACGGTTTAAACGGCGTGCATTTGGAAATCATGAAAAATATGAGCAATGTTTAAAATCAATTAAGGTTAAACTTCAAAATTTGTCCACATTAGAAACAGGCGAAATATTACAGAGTGAACCTTCAGTCATGAGTATCAGAGAGCATCCAACTTCCGGTTTATGGGCTGTATTTGATCGAGAAGAGGAAGACGAGGTTATGAGGAATCCATCGGCAGCTAGTATTATTGAACTAGATAAATATGTGAGCGAACCACTGATAAGACGATCAGAAGACCCATTAAAATGGTGGAATGAGCGTCGTCTTATTTACCCTCGTTTATATAAATTAATGAAGCGCAGATTGTGCATCACTGCCACTTCAGTGCCACGCGAACGAATTTTTTCAAAAGCTGGTATGACAATTAGAGATAGACGAAGCTCACTGAAATCTGAGAAAGTCTCACAAATTTTATTTTTAAATCATAATCTATAATGTATACTCATTATACATATTATAACATGATGATAGTCCACCGCGTTGCACCGATAACCTATACAAATTAAAAGATTTTAAACTGTTATCTGATTAGACTAGAAGTGTGCGATATAGTGTTAAGACAATGACTTGAAAATCACAGCGACAAATTCGCCGGCTGTTATTTACGAGTATGTATGTATTTGTTAAGTTTTTAATAACATTTGTACCTGTAATTTAAAAACGTAATTGTTTCTATTTCCTAGCGTTTTAATACTGTTTCACGTACATTCATTACACATCTTGCATTTGAGAAAATTTTTTTATCAGCACTGATCTTGCTAAAGTACAAAATTTTATTTTTTCTATTTCACTATATAATTAAGTCTTTCCACGAATAAACTCAAACTTAATAAATTGTTTAATATTAAAATTTTAAATAATCATTTTGAACAATGTGGTAATGACACTAAGTTCGTTAATGTAACTGCTACTAATAAATTCCTGGACCGCTAGTCCTCACGTTAAAATAACCGACATATGAACATTGAAAAATATAAACAAAACCCTAACCGCTTATTAAAAGTTAAGTTTTTTGTCACCCTTGTAACACGTTTTAAAAACAATAAAAAAAGGTCAGATACGACCGCATGTCCATAAGACTAATATTTACACAATTTTAATTTTGTCAAGGATATAGACTCAGTTGAAACGATAAAAAAGGGGGCGAAGTCATTGAAATTCAATACATTCTACTCTTGCTCACGTCCACTTATGCTTGGTTTTTTTGAAATACTGTGAACTTCATAGGTAAAAAAATACCGCGCGCCCTTTAAGTGGATCATAATCGCAACGCACTTGACGAATATGTAAATATCATTCACCGCCTATATCGATCGGTGTCGCCAGACCTTTATATTCTAATGGTAATGTATCAAAGTAACGCATAGCTTATATGTTATTAAATATAAAATGACCGACCGATTAAAACAAAGCTTCAATATTCAAAAAAGTTGTCTCCATACCGCCGCCACGGGTCGCGTGATCGAATATCGACCCACGAGACTGCGGGTGTTTTGACCTAGTGATCGATCGAATCTTCGCGATCCGCTCGTTGAGCCAGTGGGTCGCGATCGACCCGGGTCGTTTAAAATGATTGATCGACACGGCTCTACACTGAACAATGGCACAAGTATCGTGTGTGCGAAAAAGATGACAAGTAATTATGAACACTATTTTGAATTTTGTGAAAAAAAGTCATCTTTTAAATTTTATTTTAACGACAACCAACTATTTTTTAGTCAAAAAATAACGTCTTTCTTTGTCCGACACTTATTCCTGGACTATTATATACACGATAACACGTACCGAGAATCCTCAGTGATCTTACATAAAATGAATATTTGACAATTAAAAAAAATAATTTGATCAAATTTTTTGTTATAAAAACTCTAAAAAATAATACTGATGTATTTAGTTACATAAAATTAAAAATAAATGTACCTTAAAGGTTATTTACTAAAATTTGATTATCTTGTCGGGCTCGTAAAATTGTAATTATCAATCCTACATGAAAATATCATGATTAAAAGTTGTGGGTAATTTTATTTCGTATAAACAAAATTTCCTACAACTACAGTTATATAAGAAAAAAAAATTAAATACACACCTTTTTGTAAAGGAGGCCAAATGAGTAGGATCGATACCCCGAAAACTCTCCCAAGCAATCCCCTGTGCAGGGGGAAAATCGCTATCTACCAAAAATGGACAGTTTGTTCTTTTTTCGACCGCTTGCTTGACTATATCGACGAATAATACATCGATAAACTTAATATTTGCTTATCACTTATCGATACTTATCTGAGTCAACACGGCTCGAGTTACTAGTGCCGGCCACAGTGTAAGCGTGTTTGCATGGTTGGTTTTGTTTAGTCTGTGCATTTTAACATATTATTTATTTAGCTTATCTACTTAATCTACGATTTACGTATTTTACATTTCACTGTTTCCGTCTCCTCGGCAACGCCATTTAAAAATGAACCCGCCCAAGTAAGCATGATTCTTTTTAATTAAATTATTAAATGCTAAGATGCGATGATGCCATATATATCAATAATATTTGTTAATTTTTAAATTAGCATTTACCAAAAATGTGCATTATTAGCAATTTAAAAACAATGTTGTTTTGTTTTGTGTGCCATTTTATTTGTTAGTCAATAAGGAAATCTAACAAAATCATGGCGTCTTCTATTAGTTCGCCCAAACTCAATAATTTTCCATTTTGAAAAATCAAAACAACCCACTGAAAAGTGAGCAACGCATCTTTTAAAAAGATTTTACTACATTTACATTTATTTGCTTAAATTAAATTATACATAAAAACAAGGTATTTAATAAAAATATCGTTTTATACATAAAAACAAGGTATTTAATAAAAATATCGTTTCAAAAAGTGTTTTTCCTATTGACAATATCAAATTTCAAACGTCTTTTTACAGAATTTTTATAGGTATTTAATTTTTTGACGATTTATACTTTTTTTATGTTTATTTTTATCAATTTATGCTCATATCGGTTTATTTAGTACATAGTGCCGGAAGAAAAGCTGGTAGTAGAAAAATTGGTAAAAACTTGGTGTTATGTTGCATAATGCATAAAATTTCTGGTGCATATTGCTATCAAACAATATTAATGCAAAGCAATGACATATTCGATTTCATTATCTCTCGTATACAAGGTCAAAGGAAGTGATAAGTTAAAAACCATTTCCGCGATATGAACACAGAAAACTTTACGGTTTTTCCCCTTTATATTGTCTAGAAAAATATTGTTTTCTTTTTTTATTGGCAACATCTTATTCTTTTAATCTGACAACTTTATGTGTTTCTGCAAGAGAACATTAAAAACAAAATATATCGCAATTTTTCTACAATATTCAACTTCTAAACAATCTAGATTTTATATTATTATAATAAGAAAGTATGTGGATACTAGCTATGCGTACGACTTCGTTCGCGTGAAATTCGAGATAAGAAAAGTTACTAAAAGTGTTTCTTTTTTTCTCTCATATGTTGCTCTTTGGTATAAACTATTACTATACCAAATTTTATCAAAATCCGTCCAGTAGATTTCACGTGATTGACGAACAAATTAACATACAGACAGACAGACAAAAATGGTAAAAACAGGTTTTCTGGCTTCTATTATCATTCTTTACGCTAAATAAATTTCTCTTTTAAAATATTTTCCATGTGCAAAATTCACTCTGTTAGAATTTTATTATATATATAAATTAAATTTTGTATAATATATGAAATGTTCATTGCATTTTATTTATTATTGAAACATAATTCAATTGTTTTATTCCTGTAATATTTTACGTATACAATTTTGTAAAGACGAAAGTTTTTTTTTATTGTTTTTAGTCATATTTACAAGATAAACTTTAAAAACCACAGTAACACTAAATCTGAATTGTGGCATGGAAAATGGAAGAATGTTTTCGGATGACTATTTTTAAGTTATGGCAATATTATTCACTTATCATGTAAATACATATGCATACTTATTATATTTATAATTTTTTTAATTATCAAAAAATTCTACTCCTTTGTAAAAAATACCTTACATACATCTCCATGACATTGATCAGTTGTTTAGATGAGCAAACAAACAAACTTGCTTTCTATTAGTTAAGATTAAAATAATGTGTGAAGACATTGGAGGCCACATGAAAATATCTAAAATGGAGCATATCGCTATTTGTTACAGATTTTCTGTTATGACCCATTTTCGGTTTCAAAACAGGACTACAGCACACTTATGCAAAATAATTATAAGTTTTCGAGTTAAACAAACTAAAGTGTTATAGCTACATCAGAACGTTTTGATAAACTGTACAAAACAATGAAATCTACAACAAAATACTCAAATATATACGGGCTAATTATTATATATTGTTTGTTATATGTGTCTATGCCACAAGATGGAGACATCTCTGTAATTAACTAAAACACTTAAAAAATCCTTCAACAATTGGAATTATCGTCAATTATCTAATCGTAAATAATTATCATATTAAAAACAAGCGTTGAAAACAAAATGCAGTCATGGTCCTTTTCTGACTCTGATAGTATGCAAGACAATATTATATAGCAAATATAACTATGACCTTCGGAAAGAAGACCAAAATTGTAAAATTTTGGCATATACTACATATGAACATACTATTATTTACAAAATAAATTGTTTCATACTTATAAACAAGAAACTAATATATCATGCTCTATATATTAGCTCTATATCTAGGTATTCATTGCACAGTTTTCCTTCCAGTATATCCTAAGTAAGTACTTAGGATATACTGGCTTGCAATTTATTGATTTATCGTAAGGTTTATTTTCATCTCTGTAAAATGAATCAGCCAAAGCTCAACTGTGCAGCTGACAGAGCACTCCACATATACAGGTACCGAGAAGGGCTAGTAATTTCCTTTTATCTAGATCATTAACTGACATATATGAGTATCTAACACACAAACACCTTCTATTTTAACTTTTTTAATTTAAAATTAATTAAACATTATCAGGTTTTTTTGTTTACTTATGCAAAATAATTATAAATTTCAAGATCTAAGTTCGATAGGAATCTATGGGATCATATGGGTTTTGTTGAGTGAGTTAATATTAAATTATATAATATTTGAGAGGCTTATATTGTCTTATAACATTTAGTTATAAATAGAATATTTTAAGGGATTATAGGGTTACAGATTATTATATGATATTAACTTGATATCCCTAGTTATTCCCAAAAAAATGGCCTTGACAGACAGATGAACAACAAACTGACACTATTTCTTCATTCTAATGATGTTACAAGTATTCGGATATTTTTGTCTGGCTGAGTCTACGGAGATATTGTTGTTAAGAAGAAGGATTCTCCTGGAAGGGTGTTACTCTTGAATTTGTTCCAAAATATTAGGCAAACAATTGCTGGTATACGATTCTGTCACACTGTTCTTTATTATACAAAACAGTCAATACATTATATCCTCCCGTACGATGGTGACCTTTTTTCCAGCACTCATCCTTTCTTAATCTTGTTTGGCAAATCTTGAAAAAGAAGTATCCACTACGCAGGGTACCTCTTAGTTTTGGTTTCATAACAGTATATCGTGCTTTTATCACCTGTCCATTGACTATATCGAATACAAGACATGGGTGATTTCTGTTGGATTGTTTTGCAACACCAACCAATGCAACAATATTTTTAAGTTTCAGTCAAATTATGGGGAATCCACGTAACATAAAGCATGGTGACGCCTGAGTGTTCATGTAGAATTTTCTGTACTTGGTTTATATAAATGCTTAAACTTACCCAAATCTACGGACATGTTACTCTCTTGTCAATCTTTATGATGATCTGCGTAGCATTGATATTATCTTCAGTTGTCGCTGGTGAGGGACATCCCTCATGCAAATAATACTGATGTTGGTAACTAGAAGTGAAGTGACTTAATAAACCAGAATTAGGTTTCATCATAAAAAGCAAATTAAAGTCAATTGTAAGTTTGCTGATGAAAATCATAAAAAATCAACAAACGAAAAAATTTTCTCGTATAAATTCATCTTAACATGATACATTGATCATCTTGAATTGTTGACAATTTTCTAAAAGCAAATGACATTTTTTAAAAACAAATGACATTTTTTAAAAACAAATGACATTTTTTAAAAACAAATGACATTTTTTAAGAACAAATGGCAATGTACTTTCACAGATAACCACAGAGTCCAAATGTCAAATTAATTTTTTATTACATTATTACTAAAAGCTTTCAGATTTTTACGGCAGCATTAAAACCTTTTAGTGCTACCCCCATGATTCAAGTTCTTTATCATTACGATCCATAATGGGTTTAATAGCAATTTGTTTTGCATTTCAACAGTGTCATAATATGTAAACTCCTCATTACGCGATTCTGAGATCTCACAAACATCTCTTTCATCCTTTATATTGACGAAATGTAGCTTAATGAAAAAAATAAAACACATACCATGTTTTACATAGATAGAAATAGTATTGCATGATTCATTTGTGCAGGAAATACAATCGAAATTAAATATCTGATGGGTCACACGCTGCAGAGATAAGGCAGAGAGTGAAATATTACGTAAATTTGATTGAAATAAGTTGGAGTATTACGGTACAACTTCATTTTATTGGATGATATTCTGTATACAAATGTTTTGCAATATGTCGACTATACAAACATTAAGCACTATATCAAGTTATATTAATTATCAAACTACGTGTTGTTTGCTTGTTCCGTCTAGTGTGTCGCTGGCCACATGACTTAAATTAGCTCTCAAGCTTTGTTCAAATTTATTCTGTCAGGAAATATCCCTAAAAATCTGGCATATCAGCAGAATGAATTATTTTTTTGGTGCGGATTTGTAGACTGCAACTTGTTCGAAACACAATAGAATATCATGAACAGCAATGTCGATAAAATAATATCTTATCTGGGAAAACAGATAACTATTCAAGTGTCTGTGAGTACTAAAGCTAATGATATAGATTATACGAATGAAATCTTCTTGTTAACCTCAATTTATATTTTAAAAAATGTAACACTAACAAAATAATTGATTTAATCTACATCGGTTATTTTAAACAATAAATCATAAATACATTAAATTGTTAGTATTGAGAATAAATATTAATTATCATGTTGGTAGACTCGTTATTCCATATTTTATATTATGATATTTATCCATTAGTTATAATAAGCGAAAACTTTAAGGTCTTCGCTCATTAACCTAAGTTGCTCATTTGAATCGATCGCCATCATGTCGTAACTGTCATCAGAAGAATGTGGTTCAGGACCATTTTTACACCACAACAACGTGGGGCAAACAATTTTAACCCCCATGTTTCTGTGTACATTCTTTATTTACCCCACTTGCAATACAACTTCTCACAATCCATTGTAAAAAAATTAATATAAAATATCTATCCCCGTTCTTACTTTCCAGCCGAATTATTATTTATTAATGATTGAATAACAAGATTGGAAGGTCTTGGAAACATCACGGTAAAAACGTGTGTTTGAACGGGTGTACATACTGTGTGTGACGCACCATCTGCATGTACCAATTTGGCAATGTCACATACCAAGCATAGAGTTTTCTGCCGCCTGCAAAATATTCTAGATCAGAATACCGAGTTGGGCCGGCCATGACTATTTCCAGTGTCGGTCTCCTGTAGAATGGTGTAGTGGGCTCTGTCTCACATAAATCCATAAAAATAATATTTATTTTTATACCTTAGACAAAAATTATTGTCCAATTATCTGAAAAAACCATTCTTTTAAAACATAACAATTTTTGTTTTAGAATTAAGAAAAGAAACCTCTTAAGTACTAGTAGACCTTTCTCTATAAGGGTTCTGTACAAACTTAAGCACATTTAATTTACATAGTAGGTATTGACACAGTAACATCTTTGACAGACATAAAAATATATGGAGTTTTAATAATATTTTTCAACATGTAAATATATTGATGTAGTAACATCTTTGATAGATATAAAAATATATAATATAGTTTTCAATAAAATATTAGACCTAATACCATCGCTTACAGTTGCATAATTTTCTGATAATAAAATAAATTGCAATAAAATTGATAGATTTACTTTGGCACATAAATTGCAATGTTTGCACATAAATTGGAGTTGAGCAATGCGATAATAATCTTAAAAAATGACATAAAGTATTCTGCCTTTTTAAAGACATTAATTATATGTAATAAAAAAGTAAGATTAATGAATGTTGCTATGAATTCACTAAAATATAAATTGTTTTGGTGCCTCTATATATATATAGATATATATATATATATATATATATAGAGCCACCAAAACAATTTATATATATATATATATTTTATATATATATATATATATATATATATATATATATATATATATATATATATATACATATTGATCACAATTAGTTAAGGAGTTTTTGAGCTATTTAAAGAGAAACATACAGACATTTCTTTACATTTGCATGGTTATATAGATTCATTAAACAAGCTTTAAATTAGTTAGGCTGTTATTTTTACTCTAATATTTGCTGCATAAAATTTTTCTGCACATTGTTAACTGAATGCTTTGTTTAATGTATCGATTTTGGTTAAAAAAAAATTTAAATTTTTTCAGTGATAAACCAAAATTCAACAAGAAACCTCAAGGCAAAGGGGAAAACAAACATAAGCCCAGAAATAATGATGTCAAAATGAATCAACTAAAGAGTGGAGTGTCAGTCGAAGACTTACAGAAAATTATAAGTCTGGTGAAGGACATGAATGCAGAACAGAGTGCACCTGTTGAGAGACCGCAGAAGAGTAGGTTTACAAAACTAAGGTACGTGTATAAAACTATTTCAGACACTATTTCTTTCTATGTATTCATTCTGTATCTGAAACTTTCAGTAAATAATATAAAGATATGTAAAAATCTCCACCTATCTTATATACTCTGAATATATATTGGTAAATAAGAAATTCTACAATATAGATCGAACTAATCCAGTAAAAAAGGTTAATACCTTAATTCTTATATACATAAATTTGAGATACTTTTGTGGGGGTCTATAATAATACAGTATACCCTTATAATTTCGCCACATCTATTCTTCTGTCCCTCTGTCTGTCTGTTATGGCCCCACAATTTCTACAGTTTTACATCTATTGCATAGAATGCTTCAAATGTAATAATTATATAACAGAAAGTAGTTTATATAATATATTTTTATTGTAGAACTTACTCAGATATTAATTTATTTACGTTACCATATTAACTACTAATTATATTGAATATATTTGGCGTTAATTTTGTAGCAATTCATTATTCACAATTAAATGAAACTATGTGATGTAGTATTATTTCTACTTTCTTTAAATTCTTTACCACGACCTAGGTTTCGTTGTATTACAACATCTTCAGGTGGGATATTAGCAAAGATTATATTATGACTAATTATTTAATGATCTCAATAAGGGCGTCCAGCCATAATATCCAAGAGGGCACCAGTGGCAGTTGTGATATTATAAATGTCAAAATATTTCTTTGCTGAAAATTTTTTTTTTTTTTGAAAAGTTGGGAAAATTTACGTTTATTTAAAATTAATTTGAAATGAAATTTGCCTTACTTAAAAGCAGAATTAAATGAAAGGGGAACTAAGTTAAAGGAGAACAAAAAGAGATCTAGATGAAAAGTAAGTTCTAAACCTTAAATTGATTCAGAGCATGCTGGTTTGATAATGCTGGGTTATAATATTTCATTTTATAGCTTTTATTTAATAAAATGAGCATTAGATCTGTGAAACTTAAATTTTCTGTTAGTTATTATTTAGGTGAAATTTATATTTTAGTAAAGGTTAGGTTTAATCAAGTTAATGAATACTTCCGGTGCAATCCATCTCAATTCAGGCCAATTCATAGTCTCAGATTTTGGAATCACCTGGAAGCTTCAACATTATTCAAGATGCCTCCAAATTATTCCAGGAAATTTTTTTAATAATTTGAAATGATTTATGTAGTTCTCTTTAAGTTATGTAACCCAAAATTACGGAGAATGCGAGTAATATGTCAGAATGTGGCGACAGGGATATGCTTGACATATGCAAAAATGTTCAATTGTCAATAAAAAATTTTATACTGAAAAGTGGAAGCTCTCCTTTTCAAGAAATATAACGCTATATGGTACTAATCAACTGTAAAAAAATCAAATTTTTTGGAATTGGCATTTTTGAAAAAAAAAAATTGATTAAACAAAAATATTTAGGCGTGTGTACCAAGAGAAGTTGGATACATTTCCAATCTGATGATACCATTTTAATCAGAAAAATAATATATGAAGCAATCCAAAGTCTTGAGATGTTTCAGAGCTATGAGAATTTTAAAATTTTGCTGTAAATCACACACAAGAAATGGTTGCATGTGATGCCATCTTTGAAGGTCCTTATCTCGAGTCCAAGTTTTTTTGGACGGAAGTGAAAATATGGGTATATCTTTTTAAATATCATCAATATCAATTGAATATCATCAATATCATTTAGTGTCTTTTTCTGTGCACAGTAGTCGTAACATTTGTAATCACTGTTTAAACACAAGAAAAACCAAAAAATAACTATTTTGGAAAAGTGTATGATATCACATTGAACCTTTAGAACTCACGAAATTGTTTTTTCTAATTTCTTTTTTCAAAGTTCTTTTAATTTCAGATCTTTACGTAACAAATTAACACTTGGTTTTTTGCAACCAACAGCCTCATAAGGCGATATTTTTGTAGAATTTCATAACAAAACAAAAAATATTTTGCACCATGTTTGTATGTGATCTGACAATTCACATGTCATTGGCCATTTGTACGCCTTTAGTGGGATGATTTGTCAGTGAAAATTTGTATTAATATGCAATAAAATGTCAAATAATGTTTTTAATGGACATACTCATACAAATGTTTTTAATGGACCTGCCCATGGGAGCAAAACAATTTTTTTCACACTTCCCTAGTAAAGGGGTATCATTGGGTAGATCTCCTAAAATGAAAGTGAACTGCTCTGTTTAGTATTTTTCGTTATTAAATCCCATTTGTAAAATGTTAAACTTCAATACGACATGCAATGTCGACCTCTGTAATTTTATAATTATAAGTTTGAAAAATCTGAACTTTCTCTTAAATAATTTTTCAACATGCACTTAACTGTACTTCACCAGCCATATGAGGGGATAGCCATGAGATATCAGTTATTTTTATTGTCGTTCAATGCACTTGCATTGCTGGCCAGTTTATTTCACATTGTGTATTATGAGATTCATTTAATTTCAAAATGTTTGTTACAGTCCTGTTGTTTGTTATTCATGAAGTTTACTGAGACCAAATTCTAGTAAATCATTTTGTGGCCCCAACAGACTCAATCATGAAAGGCAGTAAAGAATAAATTTCTGTTAACGTAATTCTCAACATTGACACATTGTGGCGATTTTTGCTAAAACTTTCCCATAAAATGGGACATTTCAATGATATAAATATACAACACAGGTGTGACAATTATTTTAATACATGCCCTATCTGAAGTATTAATTTTACAATTAATCCATTTCACATCTGACATATTATCAGCAAAGTGCATATTTGTCATAAAACGAGAATTTAGTTTTTCGATTAATATGTATAACTTAAATTCTCAGGCTGAAATTAGAAATTGTAAAACATATCCACTCGAGAGATCTGGTTATGGTCCTGCTCGATATTTCCCCCATTTGACGAAGTATATCCAACTTGCATGAAAATATAATATATATACTTGAAAATATAATATATATAAAAGAAAAGAAATAATACCAAGAAAAAAATCAACGTAGTTTTCACCACCTCTCATAAATTTTCAAATCAAATGTCTGCTGTCATCGAAAGTCTATGTATTTATTATCGTTATGTTCTTGATATGTTTTATTTATTTATTTAAAAATTTTTAATCTTTGAAAAAACATTACCCTACTTTTCCAGTTCAAAAACATCTGAGATTTATGCGAAGGTTGTTTATAAGGATAAGTGGTATGATATTCATAATCCCATAAATTCAAGTAACAAAAATATCTGTTTTAATAATCTGCGTTCTCAAAATGATCCTCGAAAGTTTAGATAATTGTCGCGTCTCCAATATGTTTATCTCTTTTATAAACATATTTTGTTGGACTCTCCGTCTCTTACAACATAATTTGCATATAGCACCACTTCGGCAATATTTTTATCTCATTTTATATGGGTTATAATGTGTCGATTGAATATAACTACATTAGGTTTAGGGATGAGATTTCATTTGTTTTCCGAGTATTCATATTGGATTCATATATTATACTTTTCTTATGTTTGGAACTGTATAAATATTGTTGATACCTATGTGTTATTAGGTGCTATTATATTGTCATGTAGTATGTACACATATATACTTATTGCGCAGTATGTGTTTATACCATAATTATTAGTTGTTTAAAATAATGGTCTGCTACTCGGAGTAGGATACTTGAGGGATCATTGGAACCTGTATCATGATTTGTTTTTTAGTATACACTATTCAATTATAGGAATTATTATATTAATAATATTTGTTTTTAATTTTAAAAAAATTAGTTTTTCTAGGGTTTTTTTATTTTAATCTATTTCTCCTGTATCTCATCATTTGTTTGGTTTTAGAAAAGGTATGTGACTTTCACATAAGTAGTAAATGCTACTTTTATTTTATTTTCACGATGGTTAAATTATATAAAAAAAATTTCATGATTATGGGTTTGTGGTACGTTATATGAATGAAAAATGATAACAATTACCTGCTAACTACCCGGTTATGTATTTATGCTTTAAATTTGGTTTCACTTTGAAATAGTCATTTTATGAAAAAAGGTTTTTTTTGTGTATTTTACATATCGTAATTTTCTTTGGTTGACAATTCAAATCTAACCAATAAGTAGTCAAACTATATAACCGAATTTAGGCTATCTATCAGTTATTAAAAAAATACCCATAAAATATAAAGAACATTTAGTTTTTTCCAATTTGGAAAAGTTTTTTTTTTATTAGGTTATGAGAAAAATCAATTACTATCATTAGAAACATTATGGAATAGATATTAATTACTATCCATAATTTTGTAAACTATAGTAATAATAATTTTGTAAACTAATTAAACATTAGGAAAACATTTACTATCTTATCTTTTTCCAACAATCTTAGCTCGACAAAAATAAAGTTTTATAGTTTTTAATGTTCTACACAAATAGTCTTTTGGGTTAAGAGATACATTTTTCATGATACGCCATATTCTATGTTTAAAAATGACTAATTCCACAGAATACTAATTGCGCAACTACAACTTGAAGTTGGCTGGTTTTTGATATACATGGCTGTGTCTATAATTTTTCATGAAAGATACATTAGACCCAACTTACAAGATTACATATATTGATTATGGGAATCAAGACTTATCAAAACTAAACCTACAGCGCGATAATGCAACCAAAAGGCTTCTATTATATTCTGCCGATCAGATGTGACTTGCCACTTTTAGGCACAACTGTGATGTTTGCATGTTCGAAGTAAGCGACTCCTTTGCCGTGAGATACACACCCTTAAATGCATTTTAAAGTCTTCTCATATAATAATTGTTGGAAAAGTTATCAGCGTCTACAATAGAAGCTATAAAATGACCTTTTTAGACATTGAAGGATGTATAGCATTCCTAATAAACTATTTGCAAATATTAATTTTATTTTTCATTTTGTAAATAACATATTTATTTATACATTTAGCCTAGTATGCCTTCCGAACGTGTAAAAATATCGTGAATTACGTGAAAATACTTTAAAGTTTTACTATAAATTTATTTTTGCTAATATCCCACCTGAAGATGTTGTAATACAACGAAACCTAGGTCGTGGTAAAGAAATTAAAGATAGTAGAAATAATACTACATCACGTAATTTCATTTAATTGTGAATAATGAATTTCTACAAAATTAACGCCAAATATATTCAATATATAAATTTTTTGCTATCTTGTGTTTATACATTTTTCAAAGCCCAAAAAATCTGATATTTCATTGAATGTTAAGAATGTAATTAGTTAAATTTATACACAACTGCTTTTCTTCATTTTCATTTTCAATAAAACGGTAACTCGTTCTATAAAACAATCAAGTTTTAGAAACTTTCCCATAATTAATGTGTTGTAAAAATGGTAAATTCAATATCAAAAATGATTGTTTAACTTTAATCAATTTTTTATACCAATGTGTAAATTTTTTTGGACAAAAAAAGTTGTTTCAAGAAATAATGCAGTTAGTGGTTTTGTAAGTTTTCCATAATTGAATGATTTACTAAAGAGCTATTGTGATAATCAATTACAAAGTTAGTATCTGAATAAACATCACAATCTAATGAATAGTAACAGTTATAACTAATTTCAATAGTCCATTCTAAGTCTAAATCATGTTGTATTTATTTATAAATATATGGCAGGGAAAATATTAGAGCGTGATTACGGCTTCGTACGTCATGCCATTCTATAAATAGACCTAGTGACAAAATGAGGTAAAAATGGAAACTTGTATAATTAACAACATTTTATGTTTTGTGAAAAAAACAGAATTTTCTTTCTTATTTCAAAATTTCTCTGATGATACTTCACATCCCCCACACAGAAGAAAGTACTTTTACTTTTCAACATAATCTACTCTAATCTAAAAGCGCTTGTCCTTAAGTATCATTCTGTAGAATTTAGGTAGCGCCTTCCCATTGTGAGATGTAGTAAGAGCATTACCTGAACTTGACAATCATTTGCGAAAACTTCATATGCGTAACTAAAAATTAATTTTTTTCAAGACCTCAGTCATCCAGTACGGTAAATCAAGACGTAATATCGTGTCCCATATGCATGGAGCCAATGCTGGGTGCCATATACCAGTGCAGTTCAGGCCATTCCATGTGCGACAATTGCTCAAAAAGGCTGGCCACCTTGCCTTTCTGCCCAATATGCCGTGTGGACATGCGTCAGCCGATAAGGAATCGCGCCTTGGAGGATGTTATTGAAAAAGTAAATATAATTATGATTAATAAAAAAACAGTATTTTCCCCTAATTTATGACATTTTCTTGTCGATGGTAAATTTTTTTAAATTACGATTTGTCTCTAAATATTTATTAAATTAATGTAAAATTAAAATGTTGATTTTTAATGAACAAATTTCTCATTTTTGTTAGAAGAAAATTGAAAAATTCTTCATCTTTGGTTTTTTCTTATCCCCTTTTAATTCTAATATAATATACTAGCGTGACCCGTGCGAAGTCTTCGCATTATTTATTCCATTATGAAGCTCAGATGACAGATCAAACAAATATTTTACTAAAATTGACATATAGAGGCGCAAGTATCAAAAGCATTGAGCTAAAGCGCCACTTTATTTATACGTGAGTGGATTTAAAATTAAACAAAAATTTTACCGACCGTCAATCATATTGACGTTGAGCCGTTAGATGGCAGCATTGCTGTTTTGTGTATATAATTTTAATAATTAATTAATTTGCAAAAACAATAGCAATAATAAATTTTTTAGTTGTGGATGCCGGTAGAGCAAGCAATTATCTATAAAATGATATATAATTTATGTGGATTAGTTGTGAGGTTTTTTCTAAAAAGGGAGAGTAACATCTTAACCTTAGCGTATTAATATATATGATGATGTTGGGAATCACTAACCATTTAGAACAGTAAAAAAATTTGACATTCTTCAGTAGCCATCAAAAATGTTATTAGGACATAAAAGGACTAACAAATGCGCAGGCTCCAAAAAAGGTAATTTCTGCAAAATAAGCAATATTTGTGATGCATATTACATAAAGAAATGAAAAAGCATAATAAAACTTGCCTCGTAACTATAAGCAAGGTTTAATTTATTTCAAAACCCAAAAATCTTATATTTTATTGAATGTTAGAAATGTAATTACATTTAATAATGTAATAATTAATAGTTAACTTTATGCACAACTGCTTTTTTCATTTTCATTTTTAGTAAAATGGTGACTCGTTCTATAAAACAGTCACGTTTTTAGAGACTTTTTCCGTAATTAATGTGTCGTAAAAATGGTAAGTGCTATATCAAAAGTTATTGTTTAACATTAAGCAATTTTTTATATTAATGTGTGAATTTTCTTGGACAAAAAAATTGTTATGAAAGTTGTGCATAATCGAATGATCTACTAAAGAGCTATTGTAATAATCAATTATAAATTTAGTATCTGAATAAACATCATAATCTAATGATTAGTAACAGTTATTACTAATTCCAATAGTCCGTTCTAAGTCTAAATCAAGTTGTATTTACAGTGGACCCCCGGTAATCCGACAAACGTTTTGTCGGACTATCGAATTTGTCGGATTATAGAGCACTGCCTAAGACCCCCTATAGTCCGGATTGTTTTACAAAAGAGTACCTTGTAATCCGACAAATTAGAGATCAAATGATAAAATTCTATATGTTATACTCTGAAGTACAAATCATACTTCATTATGTATGTCGAATTTAGTAAATTAAACAATACAATAGAGAGCTTACGTTTTATTATAAAATGAACGTCGTTAATGCTATAGAACTTACAAAAAATAATAATGTACATACTAAAATAATCAAAAATTATGAATAAAAATTATAATATGAATCAATCAATTTACGAAGCACTTTTTGGTCCATAATAGTGTACAGGTAAATCAATATTTGGGAATGCACATGGTTTATCAGATTTTCCAACGACCACCATCTTTAGCGCGTGTGTACCCGCAGCGTTAGCACATGGTAGTATGGTTATACGCTCTTTACTTACTTTTCGCCCAGGTATAGATTTTTCGTTATAGGAAACGAAAGTTTTGTTAGGTATCACACGCCAAAAAAGCTCTGATTCGTCTGCTTTGTACACCTGTGACGAGTTAAGATTTAAATCTTACACCTTTTGCACAAATCTTAATTTAAATGGTTCTATGCAGATGGCATCATTAGAAAGTTTTTCTCCTGTAATAGTCAGTGTATGCCATAACGACTTTTGAAATGTTCTAGCCATTCCTTACTAGCCACAAAATCATCTTTTTTTATTATTTCCTTATAAAAAAACTTAGCTTTCATGACCAACATGGGTTCCGAAATGGGTGCATGCCTATTTCTTTCCTGAAGAAAGAACATGTACAACGCTTCTTCCACTTCTGGATATTCAGCTTTCTTGAGTGTCTGTCTCTTGCTCGGCCCACAGTCAGTAGTTGACACGAAGTTTTTAATCTTCTCGTGGTTTTTTTAATATCATAAATTGTAGAGCAGCCTATGCCGTATTCACTTGCTAAACTACTGAAAGATTCATTGCGATTTAAGCAGTCTAAAATATCACATTTTTCTTTAATTGTCAGTGTTTTGTGCTTTCGCTTCTGGGCTTATGACGACATTACTAGGTACGTATACGTAATACGCAATGAATAAACAGTAAACAATGAACGCACGCTAGGCAGCACCGCTATCACATGTAGTCAAATTCAAACTAAGCAATCGGAATCAAAACAATACCTAGTATAATAGTGGTGGTGCGTACAAGTTGTAACCTATTCAATCATACACAATCTACATTAGCGAAGATTGTTTGATTGATGTCGGATTACAGGGGGGGGCCAGATTACCGGGGTTCCACTGTATTTAATAAAATGAAATAAAATAGCAATTGTTCTCATCTCACATACTCATCTAATGTTACTGTGTATAGTTCACTTATTTTGATAGCATGTAGTCTATTAAATGTTTGCCTGTATTCATACATTACTTATTAATAATTACTAGTGGTAATATATGGTGAGATGGAGAAGAAAAAAATAAAATAACATTTGTTCTCATCTCATACACTCATCCACTGTTGCTGTGCATTGTTCAATTAATTTGATAGCATGTCTATTGAATGTTCACCTGCATTAATTCATTTATGTCAATAGACACATTACTTATTAATATAGTCGATTTCCGTTTCAACAACCTATTTTCTTATGATCTTCCGGTTATTAGAATATCCCTATTGTCCCTGGAATTTAAAGTACACTTTCATGCCCATTTTTTCGGATACAGAAAATTCGGATAAAAAGACAACTTCTGATATAATCAAGTTCTGATTTAACTTGACCAAGTTCTTAGAAAACCTATGCAGGTATTAGGATCAGGTAAAGTCGGAAACAAAACACAAAAGATTCATTCAGTCGGCTTGTTTCTAAAGATTAGAAGTAGGAGAGGTACAGATTTTTCAACTCAAAAAAATCATACACCCCAGAATTGAACTGTGCTGAAATATTAAAGTGTTTTGAATGAAAATCCCTGAAGATTAAGAAAAATCATAAACCAACTCATTAGGCTATCGAAAGTGCTCTTCTGGTGGGGTTCAAAGTTCAAAGAAATCACAATATACCTTTCACAAATCTTTATGCCAACCTGTTTAGAAAAATGGACTTTGCTTGTTCTGAAAATGGAAATACCGATCTTGTCAACATAACAATATTGTAGTCGGGAAAGGTCACGTAGAAAAGTTTTCTGTCTCTCAAAATGACTACAGTTTTATAATTATTGCTTAATGATACACTGACGACCAAATGTGGAACACTGACGAAAAGGATTTATTTTTCAAGTTAACCCCTGGACATTAAAATTTAGAGGTGAAAAAAGCATACACAGTAAACTATCTAAATACAGAATCACTATGCTTATAGCCTTCCGTATGAACGAAGAAAAATGAAAGTTATTGGTGATGGGCAAGACGAAGGAATTAAAATACTTAAAAAATGTGAAAATTTACACATTGATTACGAAGAGAACAAAAAGGCCTGGATTACGTCAGAAGTTTTTGAGAAAGTTTTACATAAATGGGAACCTGAGCTAAGAAGTAACAAGAAGATTATTTTATTAATATAATCATCTACCTCATCCTAAAATTGAGAATTTGATCAATATAAAACTGAAATTTTTCCCACCAAACACCACATCAGTGATTCAGCCTTCTGACCAAAGGATAATTAAAAATCTTAAAAATCATTATAGAAAAATTCTAGTACAAAAAATTATAAACCATAGTGAAAAGAATACTACCCCACTTTCTGTTAATCTTCTGGATGCCATTGAAATTATTAAAATAGTGTGGTGAAGAGTCACACTAGATACAATCAAGAAATGTTTTTCTCATGCGGAGTTCTATACATCGTCGACTACTACAACAACTGGTTACGATATTGATGATGAATTAGACAATATTTTGATGGCACAACTGGCTACAATATCATCAGAGGAAGCAAGCACTGCAGATTGGGAAACTAATATTAATACTGACACTCAAGTAGTTACCACTAATAACCTGAATGATAGCAAAATTATTGAATGTCCAATTCCGCCAATTACACCAAAAAATAAGGAAGGTAAAAGAGAAAAAGAAGCAGACAAAGAAAAAGACCAAAAAGTGCTTACTGCAATTAAGGATGCCTTGATTGGTTTAACAGCACTTTTGCCAAAAGTATTTACATATTATCGAAGGGCTTATAAACATTGATCAGACCCTACATTGTACATTATCACAGAAAAAGAAAATGTAACAGTCAAAATATTACACATTTCTTTAAAAAAATCCATGTAAAAATATTACATTTGTAAATTTTCTTTTAAATAGGTTAAAATAAAATATATTTATGTAAAAATGTAATCTGTTCAATATTATTTCTTCATTGCTTGTGTTACGACTTTAGGATATGGCAACTTAATATTGGCACTTTCTTCATCGTTGTTATAACCGAAATCCACTGTAAATACTTACGGTAAGGTATCTTGAGATATTTGGATAATTGAATAATTCCGTTAATATTATTCAGAATCGCCGACCACTAAGGAAAAAAGCAATTGAAGTAGATTGATGTAAAAGAATGAGTAAATAGATTTTACAACTTTACAGTGTTGTATCTTATACAACATGCACACCGTAAGCGATTCTTTAGTAGATTGGAATTCCAAGGGTCTGTTGGATAAGGTTTCTACAAAAAATAAGTTCTGAAATTTCCTAAAAATAGGCACATGGCCCTTACATCTGTCCATTTTAAAAAAAAAACATACTTTAAGATAATATGGAAAAAATATTTTTTATCTGTTATAGCGTGTTCTTGAGGCGAACTTGGCAGATGGGCTATACTTTAATTTATTAAAAATATGGAAAGAATAATAAACATTACTTCAAATATTTCTTTAGATGAAGATACCTTGCAGCAATAGAAACAAGGGCTGCATCTTCACGCTGACAGCTGACAGCCTCCGCGATCATCTGGATGAGTGCTTCTTTAGAACCATGGCTTGCCCGTTGGGGGTTGCTCTAGCACGATGCTTTTGGAATGGTAAGTTTTACACTATGTAATTGCTGTAATCAATCAAGAGGGAAAATTTGGATTACACTTCCTCCAAAAAAATAAAAAATCTTTTTCGCATTTAAAAAATTCATTATGGATATAGCAAGTATGAAGGAAATAAGTCTTGGTTTCCTTTAATCATAATTATCTTTGATCAGCTACTATTCCAAGTTTCCATTTTAAAGGATTACATACATACGGCTAGTTATCTCAAAAATTGGTATTTTAAAAGAATTGTTTTAAAAGTATAATGAAAAAACTTTACATAATATACATCAAAAAGACATTTTATTCTTCGTTCTTTGGGTAATAACATACAAATAATTCACACTGTTATTAGACATTATAAAGAAAATGCTTATATTTTATGCCTCATAGTTTCTTTAAAGTTTAATATATAAATGAGAAATGTTTACATTGTTACACCAATTACAGGTGAAATGAAGGATCTCTCCTCGCACTTTCAAACTATCCACCCCGATTATGCGAAAGTTGCAGTCAACAAAGAAATATCCCTGAGAAATATGAACTTGAACACCGATGATCGGATGGTTCACCTGGTAACGATTGGCAAAGTAAACTTCCTCCTCCAGATCAAAGTGGACACACAGCAAAAGAGAACTTTCTGGCTCGTCCAGACTGTGGGCACAAAGAAATATGCCCAGAATTGGACGTATGAAATCATGTTCTACGACAAAAATGAACCTAAACGTAAACTTGTGTATTCTGATAACTGCACGCCTGATGGAGATAATGCTTTGGTACTATTCCAAAATCTTCGAAGTGCAGTCGTTCCCATAGATGTGTTGAGGGCATTTAATAAGAACGGGAATATGCATTATAAATTGACTATTAAAAAGTCTGATTAATTCCGTAATACGAAAAGTTCACATAGTTTCAAACTCATATACATCCTTCGGTCCAGTGCTCTTTTGTTATCTAAGGCATGAAATCTGCTCATATCCACCACTTAATATAAGTTTTATTTTTTGCTCATATTTTTAGATATCCGATTAAAAAAAATTGTAAATTTTCATTGTGGACTAAATTTTTAAATTGCTGGTCTATAATACTTATCTTCTTAAAGATAAATTATTATGTTATAAAAATTTTGCTTCATTTTCAGAATAGCATAAATAAAATTTAAAAAATCTTTAAACAAATAAATATTTACAATCTTAAAACTAACAGAGGGAATTCAAAATCTATAGATAGAGGTTGATAAGATGTTTTTTTTCTCTAGGGAAACTCCCTTTAGCATAAACGGATTACCTCAAAAAGTTTAACGTATACGTCAATTAATACGGCAAATAATTATATTATATTCTACTGTCAAAACAAGTACAACATCTATTTGTTCATTAGTTTTTGTAATAAATTAAAAAAACATTAAAAAACGAATTAAAAATAAATTAAAAAACATAAAAAATTGAAAAAGCGTTAAGTGAGTACCGTGGTACCTCACCACATTTAAAAAGTAATTTTTTGGTCACATCTTTGTTGCTGGTTCTCTGTTTAGTTTTTCAGTTTATATATTTTTCAATACTGCAAAATAAACATGAGAATTACAACTGCTTACTTACTTAAAGTTTTGTTTTAGAACGAGCGCAATCGTGAAACACCTTTTGTCTGATATATGTTATGTGTTGTAATATACTTAACAAAATGTGACGAAAGAAACGTTTCAACATTGCACCCATATAAAACAATCAATTAGAATAATAACATACCTTAATAACATATCTTACCTTGTGCGTTTGAAAAAACAGAAATTTAGATAGAATCATAAAAAAATAAATGAAAGCATTTAGTAAAGAGGTTCTATAAAAGTGGCTGTCTGCAAGGAATTATTTAATTCTTCATCAATCTGCAAAATTTTTTCTTCCGTTGGGGCGCCATCTCTACCTTGATCATATCGCTAGACTAAAGTTTTATTACGTAAACGAGTCAACTTCAAATAGAATTTTTTGCACCTTTTTTTGTAAACATTACAAATCATCAAAATTATTTTTACAAGTTAAGTTTTAGGTTACTTTTTTAAAATCAAAGACGTAAACATGTCTATAGATCCTTATTTTAAAATTCGTCATTATCATCAGTTACAAGCAAAAGTTTAACACGTTCGGTACAGTATGTGATTTTGAATGCGCCACACCACATCGATAGTAACTCTAATTTCAACTGTGACTTCTTTTTTGATGCTATTTACAAATTTATAACATTTTGTCATAAATTGTGAAATGAGTTTTGTTCATTGCAATGAAATTTTTGGAGTCAATTTCATTAGTTTTTGGTGCAAAATTAAATGTACCATTTGGCGTAACTAAAAGTATTCCCTTTGTTCCAGTGTTATCTTGTTTTGTGTCATTGGCTGAAATTTTTCGTAAACTTGATAGTCTTTCCAATTTGCAGGACGTCGCTGGAATACTTAGCTGGTGTGCTTCTATTTTTTTATACCATCTGATATCTCGTGTCTTTCACCACACTTGATGCACAAGTAGAGAGAAGCATTAATTTATTTTTTCAATATTTACAAGCAATGCTTTTTTGAGTAGCTATATGCAAATATTTTTTTTAATATTTGCATGTAATTGTTTTTTGAATATCCACATGCAATGGTTTTTAAATACACGCACGCAATTTTTTTTTTTAATCTCTCTATATAGTTCTTTTAGATATCCGCATACGATCATTTTTGAATGTCTGCATGTAATTGATTTTTGAACAGTTATTAATTGCTGGCACCTTTAGCCTTAGATTATGTTTCTATATTTTCTGGGTCTTCAATTTTGATGCGTTGTTAGCATATATAATCAATATTATTTACTTTGCTTTCGTGTGCTGCGTAAATGTGTACAAAGAAAAATGGGAAAGGTTTTCTAGTCTGGCCCTTATTGAGAGTTGATGTTTTTATCAATGACTTTATCAGCACCAATCTCAATTTATTTTATGATGGCTCAAGCACAGTGGTATGATGTGGACATCTAATAACAATGAGGTAGCATTTTGAGACCTTTCTTGAAAAAGTATTCGAAATTAATCCCTCGTGTCTTATCAGTTCCATAACCATTTTGAAACTTTCAGGCAAATCCATAATTAAACAACAGTAGTATTTTGTTCACAATCTTGTATTTTATGTATATATAGAGTTGATAACTGTCTCAATTGATTTAGTCAGTTCATTAACACTTTATATTCCATAAAATTTAATTGGAGGAGGCTTGCTTAAATGTTCAACATTGGATGGGTTCTCTTCTGCAGGGTCCACTGGCAGACTCGACTTCCTATTTTCAATAGCTATTATGATGAAGGGTGGTGAGTTGTTATGTATTTTGTGTTTGTTTGTTGTGAGTACCCGTTGACAGGGCTGATCTTTAAGATCTATTGCTTCCAGACACCCTTTGTTGCTGGTTCTTTATTTAGTTAGATACATTCAATTTAAATCAATATTTCATAAATGTAAAATGATCTAATTTTATATATTTAACTTTTTACATATTTTTAATTTTCAAAGAATGTCTTAAACTCTGCACAGCTTCATTTAAAGCTTTAAAGCACTCATCTCTTTATAACATTAATTTAGAACAAAAATACCATATAACAAAAATAATTTTTGAACAATTATGGAAATAATAATATTATGTAAAGAATCTTTGCGAAAACGTGTCGCGTTTAGGATTTTATAGCTGGTGTTATGTCGTTGTATATTTTGCTTCTTAGTGGAGTTTTTAAAAATATTACTAATTTTGGTTCCCAGAAATAAGATCAAAACAATAAGACATTCAAACAGAATGAAAAGATGCATACAATCATGATAAGTCTGTGTATGTATGCTAACATTGTGAGCAAGATGAGAATATTCTTAGGTCACAACAGGGTGGTGTAGCCATTATTCTCATCTGTTTCTGATGAAGATATTGCTGGTGGTATCAGTCAGAAAACACATACTGTAATATAATCGATCGGCGTCGTACATATTGGGCGTCATGGTAGTAGGAGCATTTAAATATGCTTAGCGGAGTTTCCGTTAAGCTATATGAATGACTAATGTATTGTCGTCGAGCTCTGTGGCATTTCACAGATTACATTTGGACGGAGGATAGTCATAATACATAATCGTTTGGAGATTGGCTCACATGCATTTGAAACGGTTGACTGCTTTACTTACCTTGGATCTTATGTTAACAATAAGAATGACACTATCTCTGAAATTCAGAATCGCATATCATCGGCCAATAAAGCTCTATCCTTAAATTTTCTTTTATTACAAGAATCACTTGAAGTCCTTTGCGCTCCAGTGGGTATCACCACATAGTCGAATCATTGTATACTTCTTCCAGTATCTCTGCTATTAGTACTATTTCATCTGCCTATAGTTGATTCTACGGAGCTGGTTTTGTTGGTGCTCCATGACATAGTTCATCGTCAATTATTTCAAATTAATGATGATAATGACCAGTTATTTTCAAATGAAATTGGAAATTCTATTTGTGAAGTTTTATACTATTTTTTACACAGCTTTATTTGTGAAAACTTAGCTAGTTTTCCAGAATTACAAAAAAACTTATTTATATCGATAATCCCTGGAGCGTGCATGTCACAATGTTGTGACATAATGTCCCTGATTTATTCACCTTGTATACTGGAGGGGTTAATAATGACCACAGACTGGTTCATAACCAATGTATGTAATGACACTACAGCATTGGAATGCAATTATTTTTAATATGCAATGGTGAGTTGACTATATTTTATAGCATAATAACATAATACCTTAGTCTCTACAAGCATAGTCATAGTAAATGCAATAAACAGAAAAATATTAAAATGATTCAACGGAAAAAGAGTTGTTTATATAGTTACAATATTTTATGATGTCTTGCAAATTTTGTATAAGCGTATTTGTTGCTGTAACTTTGTGATATAAGCAGCTAAATTTTACACCTTTACTAATACTGCATACAATCAGACTATAGTTTTTGCTAACGTTATGCCTTTAATTCAGCATAAGATAAATTTACCTTTGTTCTCTATCGTGATGGTACAAAAAACAAAGAGGTCACTTAAAAACGATAGAAATAAGAGATTTTCATTGCATGATTATCAACATCGGTGTAATATTTTATCGACAAGATTAGGTTAGTTTTAGAAAAACTAAACACTGTATTGATTTTATTAATTATTAAAATGTAAATAATTTAAATGTAATAATATTTAGACATTATAAATACTTTTTACTGATTACAATGTGTTCGCCATGGACTTCATACAAAAAAATTATAGTAGTGTAAACAGAATTTCATTAATTGTTTACTATATGGCACTCATGGCATCTTGCACAGTCCTTTATTGGGACTTTAAAGCCACTTTTAAATCTTATATGAGTTATTATCATATGGTATGAGACAGAGAAAACCTACATCTGCTCTTTTCCACTGTCGTCCAAATTAGGATTTCAGTACTTATGTGTTGTATTTTTTTAATCGTTCACTATGTGTCAGAAGGAAGACAGTATTCCTGGAGGTAAGTCTCTTGAGATAACCTTGCCAATTAAATGCAACCAAATTTAGGTATGTATCAACTATAACTTGAATATTTTTATATGTCGTTGTTGTGTATTATATCAAGAGACATCTATGTTTACTATACCACCATTTTGGATTATGAAGTGACATAACTTTTGTTTTTAAAGTTATTATTCTTTTTGTATTTTTTTGCATATAAATTAGTTGGAATATAATAACATAGGTGATGTGTCTACTATAACTTTATTTATAGAAGTGATAAAACTTGAAATTTCTTACACAAATACCAGTTAGGTTATAACGAAAATAATTAAAATTAAGTCAAGTTACTCTTAAAAAGTGACAAACAGAAATACAGAGCCTTTTTTGTGGTTTACGTAATTTTGTCACTTTAAAACATTTTTTTTCTTGTTACTTCATAGATTCGAAGCTGTTCCGATTATTTTTAGTGACATATAAAATATTTAATATTTGTGAAAGTCTCTACATTAACATTTCAATTTTTAATTTAATATTATTGGTTAAAATAATGGAATTTTAATAAAATAAGGAAATTTATATAATAAGTAAAATAAGGAAATTTATATATATAAATTTCCTTAAAATTTAGAATATTGTGATTATGTGTGTTATTAAAGTTTTAATAAATATATTATCAAAAACAATAATATGGATTTTTATATTTTTCTAAAAATTTATTTTATTTCGAGCATTCATAATAAAAATATATCTAAAAATGACTATCTAAAAATATTCAAACTTAATGTGGCCAAATTAGATTTTGACAAATAAAAATAAATTCATGACCCTACATTGCACATATTTTATGAAATTGGAACAATAAACATATTTTGTATTCATAAAATATAAATTCCAAGCTGTGTCAGACACACAGCTTAGAATTTATATTTATTTTTTTATAAGTATGTTTACAAAAAGTTGCAATACAAATTTCAGAGCAACCTTAGCTGTCAGACAGCACATTCTTTCAGTTTGAGCATAGCCTGCAGAATAAAGTACTATCGTAATCAAGAACGGATTAGTAGATAAAAATACAAGCCACGTCAGCATTTATTCTTTGGATTCTGCCTTCTCACTCAAAACACTGGTTAAACTAAGAAAATGGTACTGAAATGTATGAAAAATAGAATGGTCTTAACACTGCCTATAAAAATAAATTAACAGTATGTACTCCGTGAACACCATGATAAAGTCAAAACTTCTATTATAGCTTAATTCACTTTTAACTTAATGCGCCATCAATAGTTTAGAATTATCTATTTCAACATTAATATCTCTCTGGATGACGTAGTAAACCTGATGGGTCACAAAATCGTACACGGCATCGATTCTGTTGATGTAGATGACCACCAGCTTAATATTATTGTGAATAAAATAATCAAGGTATTTTGTGGTTATTTATTTTGTTAATGACTACATGCAAGATTGCGTTTTGTATACTATACAAGAATACAAATTGAGCACTATAAGCAAATGAGAATCTATAATATATCCGTAGAATTGAAATAATATATCTGTCAATACATCAAAGGTAAGATACCGGATAAACTATTCAAGACAGAAAGTTTAGAAAATGTTGGTGATTTTTTTATTTATTTATTTATCATAAAAACCCCATGTCAAACTTAGAGGTTCCCCAAAGCACAGGACCTGTACAAACACTAAAAATTCCCCAAAGCACAGGACTTGTAATACACACTGTGCACTACATTATACATAATAATATAAATAATAACTAATAGAACAGAAAAACACATTAATTCAAATTAAATATAAAACTAACTAATTAACAAACATGACTACCATGCAACCACGTAATCATATTCCTAAAACAGTCAATTGTGCAGCTAAAATCTCAAGATTTGGCACCTATCGCAATACCTCATTGATTAAAATAGATGCGTCAAAAACTAGTAAATTCTGGAGGATATTCGTACACACTCTAGAAAGATGAAATAAACTATGTGTCCATCCTCTCACATAACAGTCAGCAATATGAAGCGGTAGCGCTTAAAACCCAACACTGAGGGGCTATCAACATAATTATGCAACAGTTAAAAAAATGCATGTGAGTAAGCAATTCTCGTTACAGTTGAAGTGAATTACATCTGACCATGCTCATTATAAAATCTAAAGGAAACAAAGGAGTATAGTATCTGTACATTTTTTTATCCAAAAATCTATTAAACTTTTTTAACACTTTTTCCAACATTAGTATATAAGTTGCTTCACCTGGAGACCAGATAACTGGATTAGTTTCTAGGATACTTCAGACTAAAGAATGAAACAAGGTCACAATACTCGCACTATCATGGAAATCATGGGAATGTCGCATAACAAATCCTAGGATCATGTAAGCCTTCGGACAGACAAATCCTAGAATCCTGTAAGCATTCTGTCTTCAGTGATATGATCCTGAAATAATAGATGGCTATCCATAATTATACCGAAATTCCGCACGGCGCACGGATGATACCCTTACGAGTAACGTTTCATTTAATTAGTAATTCTGCATCAAGGGTGCAAACACGTTGATATGAATATCTCATTATTGCACATTTCTTCTCATTAAATTTTAGCTTGCTGCTCAGACTCCATTGAAACACTGAGTTGATATCACATTGAAACAGCTCACAATCAGATTACTTTTCTATCCCTGAGAATAGTTTCAAATTATCAGCAAACAGAGGGCGACCAGCATTGCTGACAACTGAGGACAAACTCCAGATTGAATAATAAATAACTGAAATTTTTAATCTAAACATATTGCTTTCGAGCCCGAAAGCAACTGGAGAAAAATTTGACTAGAGTGGAAGACAGCCTCCAATAGTTTTACTAGGAGAATATCGTTGTCGACTCTATAAAATGCCTTCTTAAGATCAAAATAAGTCACTTCTACCTGCCATCCACTACCTACAGCATACTATTCTACAGCTAGTGTAACTTTCTAGCAACATAATCCAAATAATTAGTATGATTATTGATTTTCTTGTTGGCTCCGTAGAAAAAATACTACAAGTTTTCTGTGCACAAATTAAAGTTATTTGTAGATGATTTGTCATTGAGAGGCATAACAAAGTAACCCTCCCTAATATCTCATTTTAAATCTCACTGTCTTTCTTACTTTTCATATAATCCAGGATATATTATGGATATATCTTACTTCTTACTACTTTTCATATAATCCAGGATATATTATGAATATATATATATGAATCAACTAATTCGGGAAATAACCAATCTTTAAAAATTAATCAATTTTTCCACCATTCAATATAACAAACATGTAAATAGCTTCTTTGTCTATATGCAGCAGACCATGTTCTTAGCAATATCAATCATGATCTTTATTTAACGTAACTTGTGAAATTCCTCCAAAATTAAATTTTATTTCAAAATCAAAAGTTTTCAACATGCTGTCATGTACATCCAACAGTGTTCACACTTAACTATATAGTAGTCTGTAAATATATGAGATACACTGTGTTGCAGAATACCAATTAATGAATATCCAGAGGATCAATTATTGTTCTAACATTTGAGATTGACATATGAAGGCATAAACATGCTCAAAATAATATAACTCATTATTATATATATCTTATCTCAGCATTCCTGGAAGCAAGATTTGGATGTTGACTGAAAATTTTCTCTATCTTGGAAATTAATTTCACTGACAATCCGTCTAAAAGAAAAATTAAATAATCTATGTAAAATAAAAATTTGCATATTTTGTTACCAGAGCTACGTGCGGAAGCAAAACTTCAAATTGTAATTATTGATATTAAATTTCTACACCTGTATAATTGAGCGTGACCAAAACATGTCAAATTTCGACGTAGTTCATAGCCCTTCATAATGTTAAATATCTATATGTGGTCCATCTCTTTACAACAACCATCTTAAGGCTAAAATGATCAATATGCACTCATACTGAATCAGAAAGTCATTATGAATGATATAGTTAAATAAAAATCTATACGATACCCATAAGGCCGATTGGCATTAAAAGTATCTTCTAAAATTTGCCATAAAACAATTTTTCTCAGTTTTATTTAAAAAATTACACATTTTCTGATTAAAGATATAGCGCAAAATTCCTAAAAAAATTCTTGTTCCTGTTCTCAAAAATTGTTGCTAAATTATGTAGATTTAGAGGAGAAAGTCTACGCAGAAATTTATTCCTATAAATAAACTATAAACATATTTTGAGAACTGTTGCAATTGTACAATACTTAGAAAACTCATTTCAAGTGCTATATTACTTACTATTCACACAACGGGAGGGAATGTAGACGACACAAACTTCTTAACAACGATATTGATAAAAGAATTACTTAGGAATAAAATCTATTTATACCGAAATCATCTCTTTCCACATATATCATTTGCCGTGCCATAATTATGATTTTTACTATTAAAGGTTATATACAGATTTATAATAACTTTATGATTTTATTAAATCATGGATTTTCAAGAAACCTTTCATTTTTGCACATAGCACACATTTGTGAAATTTTTTACTATTTGATCTTGACATACCTAATATTATAGGTAATAATATCTTAGTTGCATAAGTCATACACATTATTATAAATGTTAGAACTATAATTGATCCTCTGGATATTCGTTAATTGGTATTCTGCAACAGAGTGTAATTACAGACTACCATATAGTTAAGTGTGAACACTGTTGGATGTACATGACAGCATGTTGAAAACTTTTGATTTTGAAATAAAATTTAATTTTGGAGGAATTTCACAAGTTACGTTAAATAAAGATCATGATTGATATTGCTAAGAACATGGTCTGCTGCATATAGACAAAGAAGCTATTTACATGTTTGTTATATTGAATGGTGGAAAAATTGATTAATTTTTAAAGATTGGTTATTTCCAGAATTAGTTGATTCATATATATATCCATAATATTTCCTGGATTATATGAAAAGTAAGAAAGACAGTGAGACTTAAAATGAGATGTTAGGGAGGGTTACTTTGTTATGCCTCTCAATGACAAATCATCTACAAATAAGTTTAATTTGTGCACAGAAAACTTGTATTTTTTCTACGGAGCCAACAAGAAAATCAATAATCATACTAATTATTTGGATTATGTTGCTAGAAAGTCTTTATTACACCTGTACCTTCAGTATTTACAAAAAGAATGTGTATTATTCATACAGACAAAAAACCGAAAAAAACTTAAACTGATACAATATAAATTATTTTCCTCCATTACAAGCGTTGTATTATATATGTCGAAAACACTATACAGGATATAGTTAATTAACAGCAGGTTCGAAATAGGCCTGACATTGTATCACGGATAAAACTAAACTAATAATTGGAAGGCATTTGTTTATTTGATTTATTTATTTGTATTTTTTTAATTCAATGTATCCATAAAGAAAAATGTATTATTAAAGTATACCATATATATAACATATCAGTATAATTTATTGTATTACATTTCATACAAATTCATTATGTACCAGTCGTTCATATATTTTCCTAAATAACAATTTTCCCACTCCTTTCACCAGTTTTTGCTGTTTATTTATTTACACTTTTAATAGAGAAAAGGCAAATATCCAAATATAAATTGATGAATTTTCTACGCAATGATACCTTTATTTACCAGTTTAAATAGAAAAAAACGAAACGTGGGCCAATTATCATTGTATGGATAACAATTGATTTCTGGAATTCACGCGACTGGACTGCAATATTTATGATATGTATATATTAGTAACCTGTATCCATGAACGCAGATAGACACGAGGTGTTATGGACGAAGCGAAGACAGTAGAAACATTAGAGGGTGGAAGAAGTAAATTTGTCATAAAGATGTTTAAATTTAATTGTCAATCATGGAAGTTTTGAACAATGCAATTTCTATGTGAACAGAGTGTCAATTTGTAAAACTTACACACAACTAACTTATGACTGACATTTGTTGTGTTTTTAAAGACCTTTGGATTATTCATCAAGTGGAATTGTTGTGTTTAATGTTTTTAGTACATTTTAAGATTTGAAATATAAGATAACAAGGTGAATAAAACAATAATCATATTTATAGAAAATATTTGTCAATTTCACTTGTTTATATGTTTATGCGTCTGTTTATCTCTTGCTTTGTCCACTGGCAGGTGTAAGCTATTAAAATCGGTGAGGACCAATTCCAGTGCAAAACGAAGTTATGAAGAAAAAAAGATTCAACGACGCACCATATTCATTTATCAATGGCAAAGTGTTAAGGAAACCATAAAAAATAAAGGTTAAACTTTTACATGACTATTATTGCAATCTCATCTTTACAGCTGTATTGCGAATTTGATTAAATTAAAAAATACTATTATTATAACAATGAACTAAAATCTTATTAATTAACGATTTTAGTGCTATGGTTTTTTACCCATATATACTTAAAAATGCCAAAGAAATCTTTTGTTTTTGATGTCATTTACCCTTGTCTCGAAAAAAAACTGTATCTCTTCCAAAAATTATCCAATTTTAATAATTATTTCAGAGTTTTCTTAATAAAAACTTATACAAGGATAATAAAATACAAAGAAAATTATAAAAATTTATATTGTGAAGAGAAATTATAACAAAAACTGAAATGAAGGTCACATCGTATTTTCGCAGTCCAGTACATCCTCCATATCAGCAAAACAATTGTTATAGTCACTATTATCACTATCACTCAAAATTTGCATTACGTCAAATTATGAGCGCACCACAATGTTAATTAATTTCATAAAACAAGGATTTATTGCACTTTTTTGCTATTATCTTTCATAATCCCTTAACAGTTGGCCTATTTGCAGTGCGCAGTGGTCCAAAAATTTTTCTTAAGCAGAGAACATTGTGACAAGTCATTTATAAAACATTCTCAATAGTTTAGAAATTTTTTTGTACTTTTTTGAAAAATCTCTATTCCAGTCATTTTCATTTGATTTTCATTCACTATCATTCAAAAACTATTCCACTAGATTACATGAAATTTTGCACAGTATGCATTGCATGCTTGCTGCGTGACTCTCTACTTCTTTATCACTTTTCATGTAATTTGGTTATTCCACCAAATTACATTTTCGAACAAGTGATTTTTTTGACTCGAGTATAGATTTTTCAGAGAATTATAAAAAAATCATAACTTCTAAATTATTAATTTTTGAGGAACTAATGTTTTTGAAAGATTACCTAAAAAAATTTTTCGAACCACTGTGAATGGGCCACTTGTATATATAATGGAACTAACACATGAATAATATATACAATTGGACTAATAAGGGAACATTTAACTCATCAACCTCTAAAGCACACAGATGATTCATACAGATGATTCCATGTATCAAACTGAGAACATTTGAGGCCTGTAAGAAAACAATATTTTTTATTGAAATCTCAACTTTAACAGTGGTTTATTAGAAACTATAGAGAACTTTGAAAATTTAATTACAAGAATGCATGAATACGTGACACATTTTTGTTACACTTGCGTAAATATGACATTAAAAAAATGTACCCCGTAAATATTGTGCTTTAAACGCATCCCATTCATAAATTGAATTACATAAACATATTTAATCTGTCGTTATTGCATGAGACCGCGTTCCTTTTCATCTTGATTAGTTGTGGGGGGCATTGTGAAGTCATGCATTCACATATCATGGCACTTAAGTGTTATGGTATGAAATTTTGCGCTATTGAAATAAGTTTATTTTTTCAGCTTAAAACACCTTTTTTCAGGGGAAACTATCACAATTGAAGGTTTATCACATTTTTGTGTGCGTTATTATATATTAAATTTTTGTGTGCGTTATTAGCTTCCATTCGATATGCATCAGAGCCGCTCACTGTGTATTGAAAATAACTACTTCCGGTATTTGTATCTAAATTAATATTTTAAACTTTTTGTCTTTCTTGAATTCATATCCAAGCAAATACTTAAGTAAGTAGTTTGTTTTTATATCTATTTTCACTACTACCAAAGTTACACTGCTAAATCTCTCTTCTGTTATTGTCATATAACACAATAGATACATTTTATCTCTGCACACAACATGCAGAATGTTTTTATTCAGACTGATCTTAAAAACTGTGGAACTGCTTAATTATTTCTAAATGCTTATAGCTGTGGTTCATCAAAATCATCTATATATGTAAATCACAAAGGGGGTGATTTAATTAACAAGATAATACTCAGAGATTGCTGAACCTGTAATTGATATTAATAATAAAACGTGTACGGTAGTTAATCAAAGACTAAATTTATTTCGTAATATTAACCTTAGGTAGGTAGTTACAAATGATACCACATAGAAGGCGCTAGTAGTACATTAAATACATTATTTTGATATTAATTCTAACATCTCCACTTATCAAAATAATCTGAACTTTGTAACATATAAATTATTTTTAACAAACTAATAAAAGCAAAAAATGTTATTAATTTACAGATAGTCACCTATTAAACAATATTTTGAATACCTAATTTTTTTACAAAATAGTTATGTTTAACACTATCTAAACCCTTGGTCAGCAAGTCTGCTGGCATTTCAGATGTTGGCATGTAGACTATCTTTATAAGATTGTTAGCAACTGCTTCTCTAACAAAATGATGACGCACATCTATGTGTTTAGTTCTTTTATGAAATAAAGAATTTTCAGACAGCTTCTGAGCGCCTTGATTGTCATTATACAATATAATTACATAATCACAACTGTTTACAATTTCAGAAAACAAGTTTTTTAAATAAATAGCCTCTTTACAGGCTTCGGCAATTGCCATATATTCTGCCTCTGTACTTGATAAGGCTATAGTACGTTGTTTTTTACATTCATATGAAATAACAGTTCCAGAAAGTTTAAAGTAGAAACCTGTATAGGATCTCCTATCTAGTGTGTTTGAAACCCAATCTGCATCAACGAAACCCTCTAATTTACAATTATCTTTGATAAACATTAGGCCATAAGATTTAGTTTTACATAAGTATCTTAGGATGCGTTTCGCATGCTTCCAATGAGTATAGGAATATGAATTATTAAATTGGCTCAAATAACTCACACTATAGGAAATATCTGGGCGAGTCAAAACACTTAAGTACATTAAGCTTCCTATTAGTTGTTGGAATGGATATTGTTTACAAACATCTACACTTTTCTCTAGTTTTAAATTTTTCTCAATAGGAGTACCAACAACTTTACAGTTTGTCATATTGAATTTACTTAAAATATGGTCTACAAACTTTTCTTGATCTAAGGAAATATTGCCATTCTGATACATTTTTACTCTCATACCCAAACATTGTTTTAATTGCCCCAAATCCTTAATTTTAAATTTTGACATTAAATTTGTTTTTAACTCCTTAACCATATTACTACTATTTGAAAAAATTAAAAAATCATCAACAAAAATTGCTATTATGATTTGCTCCTTTTCACAATTTTTTATATACAGACATGGTTCTAACTTTGATTTAACAAAATTTAATTTTAATAAAGAATCATTTACTCTTTCGTTCCAAGCCCTGGCTGATTGTTTTAGACCATAAATTGCACGATTTAATTTAAGAACACTATTTTCTTTACAATCTAAATTAGGGGGAACTTGCATATACACTTTTTCATTTAAGTAACCATTTAGGAATGCTGTAGTTACATCTAAGTGAGTAATTTCAAGGTTAAGTTTGACACTTAAAGCAAATAGAAACCTTAGTGTAGAGTAACGAAGCACTGGTGAGTATGTGTCAGCGTAATCCACACCTTCTTTTTGGGTAAAACCTTTTGCCACCAGTCTTGCTCTATATCGCACACTATTATCACTTTCGTACTTTTTCTTGAATACCCACTTGCACTGTATCACTCTATCAGCTTCTTTCCTATCTACAAATGTCCATGCTTGATTATTGTCGAAAGCTTTCAGTTCATCTTCCATCGCTTGTCTCCACTGTTCCTTGTCTGGTCCATTTATTGCTGCTTCATAACTGAGTTCTTCATCACATGATTCCAGATTATCCAGAAGACAGAGATTGGTCATCCCATATCTTTCTACTGGCTTTCTTTTACGCTTAGCTTCAATTTGAACTTCATTCTCTGCAAAAGACTCTTCTTCAGTAACAGATTGATACGAGTCATCTTGGGAAGACGATGATTCACAAATATATGTTGAATCATTTGGATCTGAACCTGGTTTTTCTATTAAACTTTTGTCTTCTTCTAAGTTTACATCTTTCTTTGACTTATTTTCACAATCGTTTACTACAATCTGAGCTTTGTCCAACTCCATTTTCTCCATAATGATGACATCTCTGCTCATAGTAACTTTTTTAGTTCTTGGGTTATACAATCTATATCCTTTCACATTATCTGGATACCCAACTAAAATTAATCTGTCAGCATTCTTATCCCATTTTTGTCGTTGTATTTTGGGAACATGCACCATTACTTTACTGCCAAAAATTCTAACATGGCTGAGGTCTGGTTTCTCACCTGTCCACCTCTCAAATGGTGTCATCATGCCTAAACTGGCGGCTGGTGTTCTGTTCTTTAGGTAAACTGCAGTATTAACTGCTTCAGCCCAAAAACTTTTGTCGAGACCTGCTTCAAACAATAAACATCTTGCCCGTTCAACTATAGTTCTGTTGAACCTCTCTGAGAGTCCATTCTGCTCTGGAGCGTGAGGATTGGTCTTCTGATGGACAATACCTACTTGTTTTAAGTAACTTTCCATCTCACGTGAACAAAATTCACCTCCATTGTCGGTTCTCAGTATTTTTATCTTGTTTCCAGTTTGATTCTCAACTAAACTTCGAAATTCTTTGAAATGCTGGAACACCTGGTTCTTTTCCTTCAAGAAGTAGACAAAAGTCATTCTGCTGGCATCATCCACAAACAGAAGAAAGTACTTCGCCAGACCAATTGACTTGGTCTCCATCTGCCCGCATAAATCTGAGTGTACTACATCCAGTAGTTTTTCACTTCTATGGTTTGCTGATGGGAAAGGGAAACGTGATTGTTTTCCCTCACAGCACACTTCACAATTCTGTATCTGTATGTCAGCTTTCTTGTGAAAAGAAACTCCTTCTACTGCTCCTTCTTTCATTTTTTGTAAGGACTTACTATTTATATGTCCTAACCTTTTATGCCATGTTGACATTGCCGATAACGAGTTCTCGAATTTTTTTGTGTTTAACTTGTACACTCCATTTATCAAATTTGCTGTACCAATAAGCTCATTCACTTGGTTGTATATCAAACAGGTATCTTTTTTGAATACAACTTTATTTCCTTTAGCTATAAGTTGGCTTACGGATAATAAGTTTGCCGTGAGATTCGGTATATACAATACGTCCTTCACAATCACGTCATACTGAGAACTGTTCACGCATGTCGTTATCTGTGTTTCACCAACACTAACTACAGGCACCGTCATTTGATTTGCCACTACGATTTCTTTAGGTTCGTGTACTGGTGAGTTCGGAGTAAACATTTTTGGTTTGACGTCATATGCGCGCTTGCGCCTGAGTCGATGTACCAGTCTTCTGTGGTATAATAACCGTTGAAAAACGCCGCGCTAAAAGCATTCAATTGTTTATTTGATTTTAATTCAGGACACTTATTTTTGTAGTGGCCGATCTTCTTGCAATTATAACACTTTATTTGTTTACTGCTGGTTGACTTTGACATTTGCTTGTCAGTGTTGCCTTTTTTATTTCGCTGTTTTGACCAAAAGGCAGAGTCGATTCCAGTAGTGCCAACCTCCGAACACATATCAAGTAACTTTGTTTTAATGACGTCAGCGCTAATGGCTATTCCAGAGTGTTCTATTGCCATTATCATCGGCGAATACTTATCTGGAAGTCCCGCCAAAAGTAATGACCCAATCTACTCGTCTGTGATTTCGAAACCTGTCCCTTTCAATTTATGTGCTGTCTCAACCACTTGAGATACATAGGATGTCATGGATTCGCAGTTATCGAGGCGTATTGAAATCAATGTATGAAGCAAACTTATTTTTCGTTGATACCCCGTGTCGTCAAATAACTGTTTTAATTTCTTCCACACACCGTTCACTGTAGTTTCACTTTTTATATGCACATATAATGAACAGTCAATTGTCATAACGAGTTTTGCTTTAGCTTTTTTCTTCTCAGATTCACTGATAGTTGCCGGTACATTTTCAATGTCAATGCCTTCAAATAACAAGAAATTACTTGTTGCAAACGCCCAATCGTCGTAATTTTCGCGTCCTTTGAGTTTCGGCACATTTACTAAGTATCCCGACGTCGACATAGTTACTTTCGCACGAGAAAATCAAAAAGATTTTAGCAAATGTGGGTCTGGGCGCATAACCTAATAAAACGTGTACGGTAGTTGATCAAAGACTGAATTTATTTCTTAATATTAACCTTAGGTAGGTAGTTACAAACGATACCACATAGAAGGCGCTAGTAGTACATTAAATACATTATTTTGATATTAATTCTAACAATTAATTACTATGTTAAGTCTAACTACTGACGATTTCTACTATAGCTTATAAAAAACAGAACTCAAATATTTCACCTAAGCTTTCCTCACAATAAAATCAATTTCATGGCATTTTTAAATATTTTTATTAATACAATCAATTTTAACAATTATAATATGAAAAAATCATTTTTATTTCAGGAAATACAATTACATTAATTAATGAAATAATAAACTTTATTTGTTCCAAAACAAAACTTTAAATCCATAAACAATTAAGACAATTGTGAGCCAACTATAAACCTATCATTTACAAACATATTAATAATTACTATGTATAATGAGTCATATAATTATTTGAGCTTAATATATCATAGTAATTAATCTAAGTATATTACAATTTGCCTTTAAACTTAAGTCATACATAGAAAAATTGTCAGTACATAGAAAATACATGATAGATATCCAACAATGGTTTTTGTCAATAGCTGGCTTAATGCTTAAAACTCTTAAAAATGCTTATATAACGTTAATGTTTGCAGTCACTGGCGTCATCTAATGTCAAATTATGCTATAACTTTTTGTTAGTAATTATAATGACACAGAAGAATATTGCCAATATATAAACAGCCATTTTGCTTTTTCAAGAGTTACCCCGCCTACACCTAAGGTACTTCAAAAGTTTATTCAGACATCCGTATTTCAAAGTTTATTCAGACAAATTTAATACATATTACCAATGGTCTGACAGATGCATGGCAAATATATAGATTAAACAAAAAAATAATTTCTACTCGGCTAATCATCCACCTTTTTCTCTATCTTCATGTCACGTTCCACGTAAACAAGGTGGGTAGTGGCAATGGAAAGTCACTACGGTAGATCCGTTTTCAGATGGTTCTTCAATAATACACCATCCTAAGAAACAGTTTGGAAAATTTCAATACAAACCGCTCCAATTTTGCTTTTAAAAAATACATTTAAATCTATTTCCACCATTTTCACACGTATTTCGCTAGTAGCTAAGAAGGTATAATGTTGGCAAACGTCGATAAAACACGTTACTGTAAGATTTACCCTTCTCAAAACAAAAATGCAAGATGCAAGATTTACCCTTCTCAAAAAAAAATTAATTTCCCAGTTTAACATTGCAGTCCAAGAATTCTTCAAGTTCTGATCTCCGCATTTCATACTAGCACATGGTGATCAGAATATTATTGTTTTTCTACTAAAATAACATAAGCTACTAAAATGAACTTATTATCAATACATACCAACTAAAAATAACCAACAAATCCTAAGACAAACAAGTTCTTCGCACAAAATATTGTCAATTTTAAAATTATCAACCCCAATTACGATAAGCAAAAGAGACAATATTTTTCTAAAGTTCAAACTATTTGCCAAAAAGATGAGGCGGAATGTACAGATGACAGTGTCACATTTACACGCCGTGGCAACTTATTTGCAATTTTATTCCATGTTTATGACACATTGTGCCGATTCCATATTTATAACACACGAATCTAACATCTTCACTAAATAGAAGTGATCTACATTTTTAGCCTATTATATTAAAATGACCATGAGAATTTAAAAAAAAATTAACAAAGCTTCACAAATAAATATAATTTTCTGTAATACTTCCATAAGACACACCTCTGTGCCACTGCCGTAGTTAAAACACAATTAAAATTTATCTGTCGAACTCAATTATTATTCAATTCAATTCAGACAATGTTTTTTAAATCACAATTGTAACCCCTTCATCGTCTATGACATATAAAGTGCGTCATTGGTAATCAACATATATGTTATTTTTTAGTTAAATTTATCGAAAAGTACAATTATTCACATGTAAAAAATAGGTTTTTACCAAACAAAAAGGGATAGCCAATTTGCTTTTTTGAACCCTTTTGTTAGGAGGTGAGAGTCGAATATATTAATTAATACGCAACAAAAAATATTAGTTATATGCGCATGCGATAGCCTAGATTTCACTTGTTTATTTTTTGTTTATATTTTTTATTCTCACTTGTTTATTTTTTATTTTTTGTTTTTTATTTAAGACGAAACGGAAAATGTTATATGCAATGTAATACGTAAGGTAATAGCGCATGCACATTTTGTTATCAAATAAGTTATAAAATTATAATTGTAGTGAAAAGAAAATGATGGAAAATTGCACTGGCTGTCCTTAATTTCCCATTATAAACCCTATCATAGATTTTCCTATTAGAAGTTTTTTTACTTCTTAGTATTTGTATATATAAACAATTTTTTTTTAAATAAATAACTTACGAAACATTTGTACGTTGTAGTTATCAATGGGTGGGAGATACTTCAAATTTTTTATTTTATCCCATAGAGACTACACTGCCCATAATTTGTTTCACAATCATTTAAAAGTGCACCAGAATCGAAGATCAGGGGTGTGATGGTGCTTTTCTTTATAAGGGATGATACACCCTGCTGAAAAATTATAGATTTGTCTCTCACTTGAGCCTTACTTATAAGACATAATTTTCTAGAATCAGACTCAGGTGTGAGTTTGACGACTTCCAGCCTCCTGAACATGCGGATTTATAATAAGGACCATAGACCACATTTATACGCAACGCCAGATTACACAGAAGTCTGAGAAGTATAATCAGCTACTATGTCTAGACATGTTTGTGTACTAGGAAAAAGCCTTAGAATCTATTGAAACTAGGGCTGTGCTTTAGTCTCTGCAGCGATGCCATATTGATTAACGGTATACTGAACAGCTGAAGTGTTTGTACAGCAACAATACTATGTTAGTCCGAGTACAAGAGAAGGGTACAAAACCAATCTAGCTACAAAAAGGTATAAAAACAAGGAAACTTAATCTCTCCAAAACTCTTCAGAGCCGGAAGATAACTTCAAGTTCTTGGATTTGAACAGATTTTATATCAATGATGAATACATCACTTACCTTCAATTTGCCAACAATATAGTGATTATGGCAGAGTCGCTGAATGACCTTAGCACAATGCTCAGGGACCTTAGCAGAGTTTCCCATCACATAGGTCTTAAAATAAATATGGACAAGACAAAGATTTTGTCTAATGTTTACACTGCACCTACACCATTATGTGCTGGGAATATTATTCTCAAAATTGCTGATCACTATGTACATCTTGAACGAACTCTCTAATAAGGTGAATCAAATTTCGAGAAACAGGCCAATAAAAGAATCAATATCTTGTCATCCAAAATACGTCAGTGTTTGAAAATGAAAATCTTCAACCAGTGAGTGTTGCCAGTGATGACATTTGGAGGTAGAACATGACCCTTATTATTGGTCTCCTAAAAATTCATAGTCACTGAACGGGCTGTGGAAACGACTATGCTCTATCCTTTCTCTACAAAAATGATCTGTAATGAGAAAAACTAAGGTTGCTAACATAGCTTATATGATTGGCAGGTTTAAATCACAAAGAACAGGCCAAATAGCGTACAGAACTGACAACCGTTGGTGAAGAAAGGCTCTTAAATGCTAACCATGTACTGGAAGACTCAGAGTGGGAAGGCTCCCGTTTGGTGAACAGATGATTTAGTAAAGCAAGGGAAACTGTGACTTTCACCATGTGATCTGAACACTGCTCTAAACCCCAACTAAAGCGAAAGGTTAAAAATCATAATTAGAAAATGTGACTTTTGAGATCCTGATTAATTAAAAATCAGTCAATAATTAAATATCAATCTGCACATTTTCTTTTCATACATCGTAATAAATAAAAAGTTATACAATTTCATATCCACGTAAACAGGAAACGATTTATGATAGAATATTTGATTATTTTTTCATAATATTCAACACTACGCAACATTTCAAAAAATGACATCATTTTTTAAAAAATCCACATTCATCTCTCCATTACAATAGATTTACAATGTTGCTATATACTTTTTTTTAACTGTGATTGTAATGAAACTGTGACAAAATTTCCTTTGGTTAGTAACATTTTCTTCTAGAATAAGTTTAACTCCATAAAAATTTAATTAGAGGGCTTACAGAAAGAATAATAACACAATAAAACATCAAAATGGATAAAATTCAATATAAAATTTTCATCACAAACTTACGTAAAACCCTAAATAATGTTATTAAAAGAGGCATAAAAACATTTTTACCCAATGTGCTAATACCTCCATTTTAATTACAATGTTCGATTCAATGGTTGAATTGTAATTCAACCGAACTAATGAATGTTGCATATGCAATTTAAAATATTATGAACATACTGATCACTTACAGATATAGATAAAGTGTTCTACTGTTTGCAAAAAAATATAGAGGCTGGTTCATATAAACCTGGCGGAATAATGCAATCAAACAAAATTATCCAGGTTGGGGGGCACTGTCTTTGAGAAACATCGAGATTCTTTGACACATGACAAAATTTCATAATATCTTAATTAATTGCTGAGTTACACTTGTTTTTTTTACATGGAAAAAAGTAGTTTCAGTGATAAAATAGTAAACAGAGATGATAAACATATCTGTTCCTGTTGAGCAAAAAATTTGCTTTCGACTTTGCGTTGTGATGTGTTGGTGATCATGGAAATGTTCATAGAAGGTATAAAATGCGTTGAAACTGAACAGCGACCCAGACATCCATCATCAACTGATGAGCACCACAACAAGGAATTAAATTAAATTAGAGATCTTATTGATACCGTTGGCATTTCATAAAGACACAAATCATTTTGAAAAAATTATTTGTAACTCGAACATGTCTCATCTCGTTTGGTTCCGAACACATAAAATTATTTTGAAAAGAGCATCATGACAACATCTATGAAGAGATAACTACTGACTATCAACCTATCATGAAACATCATTAAAGGAAATGAGACTTGGATATATGCACAATCCATAATCAGCCGATTAACCCACGAATATCATGTGGAAGATAAAGCAAAGCTGATTAAAATTAAGTGAAAGTGGCTCAAAAATTAAGGTCATGTTGAAAATTTTTTTTAGAGTACCTATGAATTTCTTCCACATGGTCAAACTGTTCATAAACAATGTTATATGTTTTGACATATGTTGCTTGCGTGAAGCTATTTGCAAAAAATGGTCCAAAATATGAAAAGAAAAAATTTGTTTTTTGCGTTACAATAATACACACATACGATATAGCCCGCACTTCATTTCTCATTTAAAGTTTCTTGGCCAAATTTTCAACTCGTGTCATTCCACATCTATTATATTCACCCAATTTAGAACAGTGTGTTTTCTTTTTATTTCCTCGACTCAAAAAGTGGTGTATCAAGGTTAAAAAATAATTTTAACAATAAATGTCTATTTTTTCTTATTATTATTTCGGCCCTTTTTACGATTCTTGCTTGGTTCTGCTTCGGACGAAGCATCATCAGCACTCTTGTTCCTCTCTTTATCCATTCTCTTGATGTAGAACTTATAATTCAATATGCCTGCATTAAAGAAGGTCTCCAGCACATCGAATGGTACTATGGCGCAGTGTCGATTTTCAAAAAATGTATCGGCATTCTCGCTATCGGATGAGCAACTATCTGAGTAGAATAATTTACGTCCAGGTTCATTTTTGTTGTAGAAGTGGAACTCATATGTCCAGTTCTTTGCTCTTTTTTTTGTATCAAAGCACTGGATGAGCCAGTATGTTCTCCTTTGCTGCATATCCACCTTTACGTGGAGCAGAAAATTGAAATTGCCCGTTACTATTAAATTTACCATGCGGTCATCAACATTAAAATTTTGCACAGTCATTTCAACATCAGGTTCAAATCCACTCTCATTGGGATGGACATTCTGGAAGTGTTCTCTTAGGTCTGTTATACCACCTGAAACATGAATACTTTTATTTAGAGACTGAACTATTAAACCAGTCTGTGTATAGCCAATTAAATTATTAATAAAATATAATCAGTACTCTTTGAGCTCAGATACATTGCAATGCAATTGGTCAACTGGTGCAGGTTGGACTGAAAGATCCATACTAATATTATAAATCAACGAGCTGGTTTGTTGCACTTTAATACTGTAACAAATCACTACTAAAGGAGACCCGGTAAAAATTGGCCTGGCATTAGAGAAATGGAATATAACTTTTTAAAACATTGGTATTTTTAAGATATAAAAAAAAAACAAATCCGCGATTCAATTGCCTTTTATAATTTGTAGCCATTGCCTAAATTATTATAAATAAACTGTTAACTGACATTGGCTATGTTGTTGTCAAAACGAATTTACGTAGCTTTTTTCGATGATACTCTCAGATCTGCGAGATTCATGAGTACATTACAACAGTATATAGAGGATATTAACAAGACACAATCTGCACTTTGCTTCACCTGTTGGGTTAACTTTTAAAAAAAAAATTCAACAATTCGTCAGGTTGATGATTTAAATAAAACTTTTAAGTGTATCGTTTTTATTTATTTATTATTTTGATAATTATTAAATTTATATTCCATTTAAGACATTATATGTTAGAGGGGGATCACCTGTTGGGTTAACTTTTAAAAAAACAATTCAATAATTCGTCAGGTTGATGATTTAAATAAAACTTTAATTATCCCCTTTAAGATAATCATTTTTATTCTTGCAACACCTGGGCCCAACTCACCCCTTTGCCGGACTCATTTGACATACGTAGAGTTCACACTCAATGTAGTAGTGTAGGACATAGTAGGCTGGTAACACATTGTTGGATTTACTCAAAACTTGTTTTAGACACAGTTCGTTCACAATTCCAATTAACATATTTGCCATATTTTAAACTGGGAAATAGTTAAATTCCTTTAGGATAAAACGCAGTGTTTTTTTCAATAACAAAAATTTAGAGCTATGAAGTATTAACATATAATGTGTCGTGTATGTTAATTCTATTGGTCATGTTTCGAGTACCCAAAAACAGCATATAAATCTCGACATCTAATTGGAAAACCACACAGCAAAAGAAACAACCTATGTCAATAAAATAATAAAACGTTTGGCAAAAAATGAGGGCTTGGTAATTTTCAAAACAAGTTCACTTTGTTAAAAGTTACTTTTTAATTTTCTTTATCTTAATTAATGGAAAACTTATGTTTTAGATAATCATACAGGTCTATCATGCCTTAATTCAATAAAGCATCAATTTAAAAAAATTGATTACAAGAAATACAAAATATTATTACAGTAACAGTCGAAACACAAATTGCAAGATATTAAACTTCAACTAATGTTATGAAAAAAATGTAACATTTTGCATATCCAGTGGACCCTAGTAAGTTCGAAAAGCAATCCCCTTATCCCTGTGCAGATTTCAGCATTCTTTCAAAAGATTCTCCTTTTTAATGAAGACTTGCAGACACTTGAAAGTGTAAAAACAGTATTATATAGATGTAAAGTTAAATATAACAAAGCTGTGGAGAGGCGATTCTTACAATGTCCTGAAGCGAGAAATAAAATGCATTTTCCAAAATCCGTGACGGTCAACACTTTTAATAAAAAATCTAAATTTTTTTCTATTAAACCAAATGTGTTACTTTAAATGTTTCAATAATATAAAATATTTGAGTAATTTGTGTATTTTAAAAATTTCAAGCAATCGTTGAGAATAATAGCAAATTATTCATGTTGTACATGAAAATAATTCAAATAAAATCTTATACTACATAGCTGACCTTCCCAGAAGCAACATCCTAGAATGGTACCGATGGGGCAAGATATGTTGCGGTAGATACACTCGTCCAGATGATCTAGCATGTTTATCCCAAGCCTTTTATAAATGCAGCCTCTCTCTTTGTTCGGACACGTTATAAGTACCTGTAGAGATCATTTCATTTGATGAGGTCCCTAAAGTTATTTCAGGATCCCTAATTAAGAGGGCATTTAAGAACTGTGTAGAAATATATTCATACACTTAAATCACATATAGATATTTGGAGCTCCAAATTATGAGAATTCCTCTAGATAATAATGATTCTGCCTTTTGATTAATATTAAAATCTGTTTTAAATCATTATACTTTGAATAAAATAACAAATTTCTTTTTTCTTTTTAAGTAAAATTCAAATTAGGAGTCACATTTCATTTTGAAAATGCTAGGCTAACTGGTTACATATTTAAACACAACTCGCGATCAATTTGTTACGAGATTATCTGCACGTACAATTCACTTCGATATCTCAAACAAGCAATAAAGTCTAATTCATCTTAGCAACTGACTAGTTTATACATGTTTTCGAAACGTAATCGAAGACAATTTACAGCATACAAAAACCATTCTGTTTTATATTCAAACATAGCATTGCGTACATAATATTGAAAACAACTTGATTTCAATAAAAAAAAATAATGCATTGTTTATAAAAAAAATTTAGGGTTGTACAAAAAAAACAGCCACGTGTGAGTTTATCTCGCGTATTGGGAGTCTCATACCTCCCATACCTTATTAGAAGTGAAATTACTTTATTTATGACAAGTCATCCCTAATATGTCATTCCTAGGGTAATAAATAATTAATAAAACCTATTATAACTAAGTAGGGAGGGTGTATATTTATATTATAGTAATTAATTTGAAAACTATTATGTCTAGAATTATCATTATAAATTTCCCACAACTTATGCTTGGGTTTCTAAAACCCTACTTTTTCTAGAATTTTAAGTTCATTACTTTCAGAAATAAGAGAACATATTTCGTTTGCAAACTTTTCAGTATGACTGAAGATGTTCTACTTTAAATTATGAAAGAAATATTATTAAGACCCTTATAACTAGCTTTTTCAAAACATATTTCGCACTATACAGGAAATTTAAAAAAATTTTTTTGATGTGTTTAATTTTCATATATTTATAAAACATAATTTGCACATAAATATTTTTGGCGGTTAACTATGTGATATGTGTTGGTCAATATGCTTCATTTCTACGCCAAACTCTAAGTCTTTATGTGAAGCTATTTTTGATAAAAATGGCTAAAATTTGGATGGACAGATATGTGAGTTACTTTATAAGGATTATATCTTCCGTTTCCACATATGAAACCCTAAAACCCATCCTGTCTCTCTTCTACACAATCTCTGACCCTGACAATGTTTACAGTTATATTTAACCAACTGTTACGTGTGACTTCACTCATATTTTAAATTAAGATCAAACAAAGCTGTTCAGCTATAGTCCAGATAGAGGTCCTAGAAAGCTGAATCTTGTCTGTGCTGAAGCATCTTATGTAATAATGTTATAAGTAGGTATACTTTCATAGTGTAGGGTGGTTGTCTATTTACAAAATTGGTTTAGATTATGTCAATTTAACAAATATTTTTAACAGTTAACAGTCATTGAATAATTATTTATAAATTTAATAAATTTAATTACTAAAATACAACTGGCGAACTTAGTGTTGTGGAATGTATTGTCAGTGAGACATTAGAAAACTTATAATCTATTACAATAAACAAATAACAATATACCCACGTAACAAATAATTTGGATATCAACATGGATAGTAGAAAGGTATACGATATAAGAAGTAACAGTAAATATTTTTTCAGATAACTTTTAAAACATAAATCGACATTGCATTTGGAATGATAGTATTAAGTTTATTCCAGAGTTTGGAAGCATTCACAGTGAAGGAGTATGCGTAGAAAGTAGTTGGTATTATGTTTAGAAATAAGGAGAGCGAAGATGGACCCTAGAGGTCTAGAATTTCCATAACATGGATTACAAGGATTCTTAATTATGTTGAAGAGAAGATATAGTAGACATAAATTGCGCCAGTCACATACTTCCATTTGATTGAGATGTGGTCCTAACTCAGAAATATGATCATATTTTCTTAGACTAAAGATAGAAACAATACGTAAATTTCGAATATGTTCTAGTTTATTTAACCAATATTAAGTAAGGTTAAAGCACACATCTCATTAATCAAAGAAGGCTAGTAAAAGTCTTTGGCAAAGCTGGATTTTTATTTGTATTGCAATAAGATGTTGAAGACATATAGAAGAGCACAGTTTACTGAAAATTCAGAGGTTAACATTGCTTACTTGAGGGTGCTAGCTAAAATTGTTTTATTTAGTTGATTCAGGTCTTTGCTTGACTGGAAGATTGACGTCTACTTGATTTAAAGGCTTGAATAAACATGTCAAATAATAACAAAATTAGTCAATGACATAACAATGAAAATCTAGTTACCTTCGAAATAATTCCCTCGAGGTGTAAATTGCGTATGGGATACCTCATATCAATAAGGCACGACGGACAAACTGGCTCTTCGAGCTTCTCGTTGCAGCTTTTGCAAAGAATGTGGCCATAAATGCACTGGAAAACAGCACCCAGCATTAGTTCCATGCATATCGGGCACAAAATATCTTGCGAGACTCCACTGTTTTCCATTTTATTCCTGGATTTGAATAAAAAAATATTAAATAAGTAAAGTAACTTTCAACAGACTTACAATTTATTTGATCAACGACTTACCATACAGATGGCACCTTATGGCAGAGTGTTTGAAAAAAACAAATAGTAATCTGCACAAGTAAAGTCTACGTGCTTTAACAGACCTACATGGCACAGCTAGTATAAAAAAAGCGTTATTTTGTTACTCAACTTTCGTTTAATAAAGTGCTGTGGTCACACGAGGAAATGACTTAAGGGGAAGAACACTTAACATTTCTAATTGGCATAAATGGCAGTTAAAGTCGAAATTTCTTGAAAAAAAAATTTGTTTTGCCATCGATTTAGAATAAACTTTGAAATGAAATATTTAACGGAAAAATAGGTCCATTTGAATTGCTTACTAAATTAAATTTTCTACAGATAATATCTACCTACCACTTTTATAAAATATATCTTGTCACATGGTACAAACCGATAAGTGTATGATAGGACATGAAAGAGATTAATCCATTGATTACTAAACGAAAAAAAAAAAAAATGTGATTGTGAAGGAGTTATTTACAACCATGGTTACATTAGAGCACTAATAGCTTTCCCCACTCTAAAAAACTTGGTAACTTAGAATGAGTTAGCATGGGAAGTTATGATGAATTCAAAAAAGTCGAAAAAGCAGCACAAAAGTATGCCGATTCTCAAAGAAAGCATTTTACGAAAGTGGAATGTTTTCATGGCTAAAAAAATGGCAACATCTTATAAATAATAATGGCTATTATACTGGCTAAATAAAGATTTTTCCTCCTGCGTAATACACAGAACATTTGCGGCCACACAATTTATTAGCACATTATGCTACCTTGATCTATTATGACATATAGAATTTCGCATCTTAACATACTTTCTACAGACGCTGTATATTTAATTGATTACACATATAAAAAATATAGACAGAAGATAAGGGTAATCACCAATACTTGTCGAAATTATCTTGTCATATGTTGAAAAAATTACAGTAAGACCATTTCAACTTTGCACAAACAAGAATTGTGTACGAGTCGCTTAACACAGCTGTGCTCTAACGCATCGATATGAACAAATTTTTGTTATCTCAAGACATGCAAATTATGTCCCGACAAATAATATCCTATTTGCCCACTGATTAAGCTTCATTGTTGTGCTTCCTTTATGCGAGGGGAAAACAAGGTTATTCGTAACAAAAATATAATAGTTGTGTGCAGTGGGCCATTGCTCATTTACTTTATTCTGTGTGAGTTGGTCCTTACTCATTTACTTTATTCTGTGTGAGTTGGTCATCAGTCATTTACTTTATTCTGTGTGAGTTGGTCCTTACTCATTTACTTTATTCTGTGTGAGTTGGCCCTTACTCATTCACTTTATTCTGTGTGAGTTGGTCCTTGCTCATTTACTTTATTCTGTGTGAGTTGGTCATTACTCATTTACTTTATTCTGTGTGAGTTGGCCCTTACTCATTCACTTTATTCTGTGTGAGTTGGTCATTACTCATTTACTTTATTCTGTGTGAGTTGGTCCTTACTCATTTACTTTATTCTGTGTGAGTTGGTCCTTACTCATTTACTTTATTCTGTGTGAGTTGGTCCTTACTCATTTACTTTATTCTGTGTGAGTTGGTCCTTACTCATTTACTTTATTCTGTGTGAGTTGGTCCTTACTCATTTACTTTATTCTGTGTGAGTTGGTCCTTACTCATTTACTTTATTCTGTGTGAGTTGGTCATTACTCATTTACTTTATTCTGTGTGAGTTGGTCCTTACTCATTTACTTTATTCTGTGTGAGTTGGTCATTACTCATTTACTTTATTCTGTGTGAGTTGGTCCTTACTCATTTATTTTATTCTGTGTGAGTTGGTCATTACTCATTTACTTTATTCTGTGTGAGTTGGTCCTTACTCATTTACTTTATTCTGCGTGAGTTGGTCATTACTCATTTACTTTATTCTGTGTGAGTTGGTCCTTACTCATTTACTTTATTCTGTGTGAGTTGGTCCTTACTCATTTACTTTATTCTGTGTGAGTTGGTCCTTACTCATTTACTTTATTCTGTGTGAGTTGGTCCTTACTCATTTACTTTATTCTGTGTGAGTTGGTCCTTACTCATTTACTTTATTCTGTGTGAGTTGGTCCTTACTCATTTACTTTATTCTGTGTGAGTTGGTCCTTACTCATTTACTTTATTCTGTGTGAGTTGGTCCTTACTCATTTACTTTATTCTGTGTGAGTTGGTCCTTACTCATTTACTTTATTCTGTGTGAGTTGGTCCTTACTCATTTACTTTATTCTGTGTGAGTTGGTCCTTACTCATTTATTTTATTCTGTGTGAGTTGGTCATTACTCATTTACTTTATTCTGTGTGAGTTGGTCCTTACTCATTTACTTTATTCTGCGTGAGTTGGTCATTACTCATTTACTTTATTCTGTGTGAGTTGGTCCTTACTCATTTACTTTATTCTGTGTGAGTTGGTCCTTACTCATTTACTTTATTCTGTGTGAGTTGGTCCTTACTCATTTACTTTATTCTGTGTGAGTTGGTCCTTACTCATTTACTTTATTCTGTGTGAGTTGGTCCTTACTCATTTACTTTATTCTGTGTGAGTTGGTCCTTACTCATTTACTTTATTCTGTGTGAGTTGGTCCTTACTCATTTACTTTATTCTGTGTGAGTTGGTCCTTACTCATTTACTTTATTCTGTGTGAGTTGGTCCTTACTCATTTACTTTATTCTGTGTGAGTTGGTCCTTACTCATTTACTTTATTCTGTGTGAGTTGGTCCTTACTCATTTACTTTATTCTGTGTGAGTTGGTCATTACTCATTTACTTTATTCTGTGTGAGTTGGTCCTTACTCATTTACTTTATTCTGTGTGAGTTGGTCATTACTCATTTACTTTATTCTGTGTGAGTTGGTCCTTACTCATTTACTTTATTCTGTGTGAGTTGGTCCTTACTCATTTACTTTATTCTGTGTGAGTTGGTCCTTACTCATTTACTTTATTCTGTGTGAGTTGATCATTACTCATTTACTTTATTCTGTGTGAGTTGGTCCTTACTCATTTACTTTATTCTGTGTGAGTTGGTCCTTACTCATTTACTTTATTCTGTGCGAGTTGGTCATTACTCATTTACTTTATTCTGTGTGAGTTGGTCCTTACTAATTTACTTTATTCTGTGTGAGTTGGTCCTTACTCATTTACTTTGTTACGTTACTTTTCAAAGTTAACTTCAGCTAGAACCTCTTTATTAAAGTGTTTTTCATCACTGCATTGCACATTAAATTTTCATTATTATTTGCACATATTTCTGGTAAACTGCAATAAAATATTTTAACGGATACACTAACTCCACTAGGCTTACAGTAACTCATCCTCAAGTGGAAAAATTCTCAAAATACTCTTATCGACACTAACATATGTAGTGGAAATGTTTATTTGTCCCACATATTCCATTACACAAACACTGAAAAAATGTGGTGTGTCGAATCGATATCTTGGAAAAAATCATTACATTGAAATATATTATGTTTTAATTTTATAATTTATTCTGTTGAATTTGGTAGAAAATTCTGAAAGAAGAGGTGTAATTTTCATGAAAATAAAATGATAAATTATTCAAGAGCACGGAAAATGTTTATTTCATCATATATTGTCACAGCACTATATAAAACTGGATGAAATAGTATTTATTACTCAAATTGTATACTTCCATTTATATCTGCCATAACCTCCGAATTATATAAAAAAAATTTTAAAAAATCTTACATTCATCTGATAAGTGTAAGTATTTTAAAGACAAAATAAAATTTTTTATTTCACGGTGCTTTTTATGGAAGAAAATATTTTCTTTGGCTATAATTTTTTGGTTGGAAACATATTTTTTGTTACTTTATCATAAAATACATAATACACTGTTTCTAGAAAAAAATATATCTCGCTGGGAATGTGTAATGTTATAATTATAATTACTATGGAATAATTACTAATTACCACATATATATAATCATAATCTACAATAAAAACAGATTATTTTGATTTATGGTAGTATTTATGTTGTGAAAACTTACCACGCTAATTATTCCACAAAACAAACCACATAGTCAATAAACAACAGTCAACTGATTTTAATACTATAATTTATTTTGACAGCTTTACAAAAGAGCTTACAAGTTGTCGTTCATTCATATTTATTGTTTAATATCATCAACAATTTCAAAGTGTGCAACCTTTGATTTCGGGACTGACATGAACCCATTGGTTTGATAGCATAGGTTTGTAATGGAACAAATATAGGACCCTTGAGCTTGCGATCAATTAAATGTAGTTTTCACTGTTGCATTTACTAAAAAAATTGACCTAACTTGAAATACCATCAAGGTCTACTAACAATCTGTGACTGACTGACTGACGATTGACTGACATTCCGCTTGTCCCACTAATAACTAATTACAATAGAAGTTTTTACATACAGAGTTGATAAAAATGAATGAAGCATGGTTAAGTGACGTTTGGGTCACTAAAGTTTAATATTTTATGACTATTATAAAAAAACAACTTTCGGGTAAAAAAATCACCATTATAAAAAGAAAATTTTAAGCAACATACCAGTTAACCTTTTTAACAATATAATCTATTATGCACATCTTGACACATAGCGCACTTTTTTTTCTGGCTTTTTTACTTTTTATTCCTTAATTACGATTATTTATCCCAAATAAATGTATCTTGATAATATCACTAATTCACTTTTAGTATATACCTACCTTAAAGCATAAATATTTATAACAATCCCACAAACAACAAATGGAACCAAACATATGTCGGTTCACTAATTAAAATAAACGTTACTTGTGTGTGCGTGCATACTAGGCTCATGTCAGTATGATCTTTATAATTACATCACTGCACTGTTAAATAATCTTTAGTTGATAACTGAGCTAAGAACACTGAGAGTTTGGAGATCGACTCAACTCCGCTTCCTAGGACGCCCTTACAGTCAAGACAAACAAAAATTTTTATTAAGACAAAATCAAATGATGCCTCATTCATAAAAATCTGCTAAGTAGTTTAAGAGCTATGAATGAACATCCATATCCCCATACACAAATTCAAAAATTGTTACCATTCTTTTTGGCTTCGTCATAATCAGGTGAATATTTTAGTAAAAAACAATATAAAGTCTATGATCATGTTACACAAGCATAAAATAAATATATAGAATAAAAATATCAATTTGCATACCTGTAAGCCTGTCTTCGCTCTGCTCTCTTTGTATTTCCAATCTTATTCATATTTCCAGTATCCTGACGAGTAACAAGATAGAAATCATTTTCAATTTTGGAGATTGTGCTCCTAGTGTCATCAGCTTTATTGCCTTGAACATTGTTCATCGTGAATTTTTGCTTAGCAATTCCATTATTATAAATAATCTTAGTGTGAGATTTTCGTCTTTTAGCCGCCGAGTTTGTAACTGGGCTAGATAAAACGTTTAATTGTTCAGAACCTTGTTTTTGGTTTAAAAAAGTGTCAATTTTGTAGCCATCATCAAAGTTTTTGACATTCTCTTTCACAGGCTGTGGTTGGTTACAGCGAAAGTCACTTGCGGGTTGTGGGTTTCTATGAGGTGTATTGCTGGTTCGAAAATCACTTGCAACCGCATAGGTTGCATGTTCACTACTTTCCAATACTGATTCAATATTTTGCAACGAGGGGTATAATCGATTATTCGTAAAAACAATTGATTCAGCTATACGTGCTGTATTAGCAGAAGTGGATGCTGTAGTTTGTGCTCTGGTAACATTTGTAGATGGCTGATAGGAAACACTTGGTCTCGCAGCAGGAGTATGTGTGGTGCCAGTTGCAGAGTTGACAGTATTTGGAGGAAAGCGATCACTGAAATTGATGTAATAGATTGTTATGTATTAAGACCGCCTTGAGAAATTATC